>JAGWEN010000222.1:0-157500 GCA_018703685.1 Orius laevigatus
TTCTCTAAACACGTGAACACGCTAGAACCGCTTTAATCACCTTACGGATTTTGATAGCTTAATTTCTTTTTTTTATTTTATTTTTTTATTCTAGTTTATAACTCATTTATTCCTTTTGAGCCTCTGCGGCCTTTTATTAACGTGTTAAAATATGAAAGGAAAAGCAAAAACCAAGGAGGGCCCCCAAAGTGTAATGAATAACACATAAAAGACGCTCAAAGTGCCCTTTTTTCTAAAGGTGAAAAAAAAAAAAAAAAAAAAAAAATACCTTGGAGACTTAAAATTCGAATTTTCCTACAAATCCCAAGGGTAGGAATCTTATATATTTTTTATGACATTTCATTTTGTTCGGAACCCAATTTTTGAGAGCACAATGATTAATACTAAATGATATTTTTGAGTAAAAATTGAGAATATCAAGAATTAAAACTGAAATTCCACCACCTACGCGCGTTTTCCCATCACCTCCCCTACCCTCAGTCCATTGGCCACCACCCCTCAACCTCCCCTAACAACCTCAGCAGATAGAGGTTCTACGCGAGAGGAGGAGGAGGCGGAAGGAGTTAAATGAGGAGGCTGACGTCAGCGCTTCGCCAAGTCCAGCTCATCGCCTCCTCCTATTCCTCCCCCGCCATAGCCATCCATACCCTGCTCCGACTTGACCTCGTGATCCCCCCCACCCCTCGACGTCATACTACGTCATTTAAGGTCATCTGGCTAGGAAGAGGAGGAGGCGAGGAGCTGGACTTACGTCAGCCTCCTCATTTAACTCCTCCCGCCTCCTCCTCCTCTGGCGCAGAACCCGCGTTTTCTATCTACTCACCTCTACAGACCTTTCCACTGATACCACGTACTCCCCCGCAAAATCCAAACTCCCAACACCTCTCCCCACCCTCCCATCAACTTCCTCCGACCTCCCCACCAACCCCACTAAAATTTCACCACCTCGATGCAACACCCTCCCATCACCGCCCTACCCTCATTCCCTGACCCTACCCTAACCTTCCACACCACCTATACATAACTCTGCACTAACACTAAGTACTCCCGCCATTCTTAGACCATACCCTAAGAAGAATTTGAAGAAATTTCTCTTCAGGATACCCTCAACCAGATAACCCTTTACGCTTAAATAGTAGATTCAGCCTAGTGATTAGCCCTAGGTAGTTCAAGGACGGATTGTCCTTGCAATTATTCCAACATGCGCCATTTAGTGAGATTAGAAGTGTCCCGTTGAACATGAAACGTTTCGATTCTCCTCACGTCGCGCTGTCCAATTGTTTCGACCCTTTGGGCAAAACGGCTCACCAATTGACCACGGTAAATATTTTATTTGGATGCGACAAGACGCCCCCTCCTTCCAGATATATGGCCGACTAGCGAATTCAAAATACATCCTCGTTTTTCCAGGGTAAACCTTTTAAATAACAATCCGTTATTTCCTCCCTGGAAGGTAAACAGGAATATTGGACTTTCACCCGAAGCTTTTCGGGACAAACAAAACAAGTGCTATTACATGTTGGGGAATCGTGGGAATTTATGTAACAAGCAACCTGGGTCTGTCTTAGCTTTTCGACTCAAGAAATGTAATAACAACTTATTTTTCTCACTCTTACACAAATCTTTCATACAAAAAACAATTTTCTCCCGTTAAAACACATATTTTTCTTGAGTATGTAAATAATTTTTCAGGCTTCTTGATTTTCCGCGTATTGAAAAATAAACCCCTAGATAGCTATACTATCTCAAAATTGATGAAAAATTGACTTTCATCTTTTTCTCCCTTGGGTGGTTCTTTTTTCTGGCGTGGTGGCTTTTTTGTCCTTGGTTTTTTTTTTTTTTTTTTTTTTTTTTTTTTTTTTTTGTGTTCTACCAGATGATAGTACTCTTCAAGCCCTAGATAGGCAATATCCAAAATCGACGAAAAATTGACTTTCCTTCTTTTTTCACCTGTTGTTCTCTCTTATTCACCTCATATCCCTATAGATAGCGAAGGAAATATCTCAAAATCGACGAAAAATTGACTTTCACTCTTTTCTCCCTTGTGGTTCTACCAGATGATAGTACTCTTCAAAGCCCTAGATAGGCAATATCCCAAAATCCGCTCCGAAAATTGAGGGCTTTCATCTTTTTTCCACCTTGTTGTTCTTCTTATTCACCTCAGCCCTTAGATAGCGCTACTATGGCAACAATCGACGAAAAATTGACCTTCATCTTGTTTTTCTCCTTGTTGTTCTACCGACGATAGTACTCTTTTAAGCCCCTAGATTTCAAAAGCCCTGATCTGATATATCAAATCGACGGAAAAAAGCGACTTTCATCTATTTTCCCCTGTTCTTCAGTTAGTATACTAATCGTAATGAAACTTGGGAAAATAAATCAGGAAAAGTAAATACAGATTCAAAAATTGGCTCTATTGAATTTACAAATAATGAATGAAAAGTTGAAGAGATTTGAAAATTGGCGCCAAACGGTTGAGAAAACGAAAGCTGTCGATTGTCTTCCCGAAATGTTATCCATTCATTATCAGTTCTCGGTGGTGTAATGGTTAGCACGTTGGAGTACCAATTCGAAGACGCGGGTTCGATTCCCGTCCGGGAGCCAATTTTTGAATCTTATTTAACTTTTCCTGATTTATTTCCCAATTTATTACGATTGTAATCCTGAGGTGCGGTCACCTCGAAAATGAATAATTAGATTGATATTTAATTACCTTGTCGGGAAAAGACCAAAAAGGGGGGTAAAATCAGGTTAGGCAACGTAAATTTAAATTTCGCGGTTTCTTGAATGGAATACCTCTAGTCGAAGGACTTTCAAGAAACAATTGAATGGAATACCTCTAGTTGAAGGACTTTCAGGCGGGAATATTTGAATTTACCAAATAATGAATGAAAAGTTGAAGAGATTTGAAAATTGGCGCCAAACGGTTGAGAAAACGAAAGCTGTCGATTGTCTTCCCGAAATGTTATCCATTCATTATCAGTTCTCGGTGGTGTAATGGTTAGCACGTTGGAGTACCAATTCGAAGACGCGGGTTCGATTCCCGTCCGGGAGCCAATTTTTGAATCTTATTTAACTTTTCCTGATTTATTTCCCAAATTTATTACGATTGTAATCCTGAGGTGCGGTCACCTCGAAAATGAATAATTAGATTGATATTTAATTACCTTGTCGGGAAAAGACCAAAAAGGGGGGTAAAATCAGGTTAGGCAACGTAAATTTAAATTTCGCGGTTTCTTGAATGGAATACCTCTAGTCGAAGGACTTTCAAGAAACAATTGAATGGAATACCTCTAGTTGAAGGACTTTCAGGCGGGAATATTTGAATTTACCAAATAATGAATGAAAAGTTGAAGAGATTTGAAAATTGGCGCCAAACGGTTGAGAAAACGAAAGCTGTCGATTGTCTTCCCGAAATGTTATCCATTCATTATCAGTTCTCGGTGGTGTAATGGTTAGCACGTTGGAGTACCAATTCGAAGACGCGGGTTCGATTCCCGTCCGGGAGCCAATTTTTGAATCTTATTTAACTTTTCCTGATTTATTTTCCCAATTTATTACGATTGTAATCCTGAGGTGCGGTCACCTCGAAAATGAATAATTAGATTGATATTTAATTTTCTTTAAGCTAAGAAAAAGGAGATTTTATAAATCCAGCTTTTGGGTAAAACAGGTAAAATGTATTATTCGTGAGGTGCCTAATCATGTTCTCCCTCAACGACAACCGTTTTCAGATCGGAGTAATTTGAGAATTTAGAGTGGGAGACTGATTAATTAGAATACATCGATTTTCGATTTTAAGTGGACGTTTGTCGGACGTCGGTGCGAAATCGGATCAAGTCTCCCCAGACCGTAATCCGAGAGAGACCATCCGTTCGAAAATATATTTAATATGAAACGACTATCAATTACGACGCAGCCGTGTATGATCAAACGACATTCAAATATTAATTACGTCCTTTTAGAAAAGAGAGGAGAAAACATACCGAGGAAATAAACTTTAGTAAAGGCAGTGGGAGGGTGGGAACCCACTTTTAAACTTCAGACAATCAAGCGAAACCTCTTTAATACCACTAAGAGCTTTATTACTTTTAAAGTTTAGGAAGCAAAAGGTGAGGCTTTTCTCTCTTGACTGTGTGTGAACACTAAAGACTACTTTCAGGCATATTAAAGAATGACATCAATATCTCATTTCAGGGTGTTTTCAAAGAAACAAAACCTGTTGTTTCGAATTTTTATTCAGACCTTCACAATTTTCAATCTTGTTTTCTGAATGTCATATAAAAAGAATGGACCTAATTATGCTGGTTCTGGTTTTCGATATCTGAAGCATTGCAATTACTTAGTTTTTCTCGTCGGCATTGATATCTAAAATATTAAATTACTTGTTTTCTTGCTTTAATATCTAAAGTAGTGGTTCCAAACTGGGGCGAAAGCTGCTTCCTAGGGGGGAAGGGGCCGGCTCAGATCAAATATCCCAAAAAATTTATTTTGTCTTCTTTCCGACACATATTTAAGGCTATTTTCATCAAAACCTTTAAAATCGACATTTTAAGAGCAAATTTTCTTCAAAAAACCTCAAAATCAACATTTGAAGAAGCCTAATTTCGGTCCAAAACCTCAAAATCAAAGTGTTAACGAGACATTTTCGTCAAGATCAACATTTGTAAAGCCAATAATCGTTCAAAAAGCTTTTTTCGCTCCAAAATCACAAAATCAAGGTTGTTAAGAGCCAAATTTCCGTCAAAAACCTCATTCAATCAACATCAGTAGCCCAATTTCGTCAAAAAACCTCAAAATCGAATTTTAAGAGACATTTTTCGTCAAAAACCTCAAAATCAAGGTTTCAATCAAGAGCCTTATTTCCGTCAAAAACCTTAAAATCAAATTTCTCAAAGCCTATATTTTCGTCCACAAAAACCTCAAAATCAAAGTTTTACTAGCTATCGTCGAAAATCTTAAAACCAAGGTTTTAAGAGCCAAATTTTCGTCAAAAACCTCGAAGTGAACGTTTCTAAAGCCAAAATTTCGTATTAAAAAAACCCTCAAAATCAACTTTAAAGAGTGAATTTTTTTTTTTTTTTTTTTTTCTCAAAAACCTCAAAATCATGGTTTTAATTTAGGTATTTTTTTTTGTCAAAAACCTCCGAATCAGCGTTTTAAGTGCAATTTATTTTGTCAAAAACCTCAAAGTTTACATTTTTAAAACCCCAATTTTCTTCAAAAACCTCAAAATTAACATTCAAAAATTTTTTTTTAGAAGGGGGGGGGGCGCGCCACAGGTATTTATTTGTTTAAAAGGGGGGGCGCACTGTAAAAAAGTTTGGGAAAACTCTGATCTAAAGAATGCAATTACCTACGTAGTTTTTGGTGATTTAGATATCTAAAAAATGTACCTTATACTAGGTTTTCTTGGTCTTCGATATCTAAAGAATTCAATTACTTGGTTTTCTTGGCATTTGATATCTAAAAAATGTAATTACTTAGTTTTGGTGATTTTCGATATCAGATCTAAAGAATGTACCTAATTACTTGGTTTTCTTGGTCTTCAAGATCTAAAGAATGTACCTAATTACTTGGTTTTCTGGGTCTTCGATATCTAAAGAATGTACCTAATTACTTGGTTTTATAGAGAATGTATTGAGGATCTCTATTAGAAATGTATAAAATATGTTGTGTGTTGTAAAAGATTTTTATGTAACTGAATTAGAATGAATAATTAAATCATATGTTTTTGGGACTTGTGGCACTGAGAGTCGCCACAGAGGTCCCCCCTCTCTAGACGGAGTCTAGGGCGTAGATGCAGATCGTTCGGTTGGTAGCTGGTCGAAAGAAGTTAGAATTCTCGGATGTCAGTAGAGCTGGGCTTGATGGCCAGTCGCGACGGGGGTGACGAGTTTCTTAAGCTCTTCGATGCGACGATCTTGATGAAAATATAGACAGACGTTTTCGGCTTAAAAACTAATGTAGCGGATGTCTGAATTTTGTTGACGGCAAGACTTGAAGAGCGACGGAGTCTAGAAGTGGCTGTAGAACCCAGAAGTGAGGTAGAATTACGGTCGAAAGAAGCTGAAGATCCATTGGAGGTTCTCGGAGTGTCTTAGTAGAGCTGGCTGGATGGCCAGTTCATGACGGGGTTTCGAGTATCCAAAGTTCTTCAGGCGATGATGACCGTTGGCTAGTTGCTACGCAACTAGAGAGAAAGACGTTTGAATAGTGAAATTGAAAGTCGATAGGTAGTCGTCTTCTTTTGATATTCTCGGCTTGATGTCGTTTATATCGCAGTGGATTGATGGTGGGAATGTGGAATGGAGAAGTTGAGTAGGTAGAACCGCAGTGGCTGTGCCAGCTGAGACGGTTGTGAGTTGGTGCAGCCTCATGTTTGGAGGGTGCTTAGGGGATGCTTGGGGGATGGCGATATGTGGGTAGTGAAAAATACCTTTCGTGGCGAGAGTGCGTATCGTTCGAGGGTTCGGGTTCGTTCGAGTGTTTATGTTCGTTTACTTCTTTTTTCAAGTATCTTGAGCTCTTCAGTAGGTTAGCAACGGTTCGTTCATGGGGTCACCAATATAGAGAATTATATAATGAGGAGGATCTCTATAAGAAATGTATAAATGTGTTGTGTGTGTTAAAGATTTTATTGTAACTGAATTTAGAATGAATTAATTAAATCATAGTTTTGGACTTGTGGCACTGGAGAGTCGCCACAGTTTCTTGGTTCTTCGATATCTAAAGATTGTATTTACCTACTTGTTTTTTTTTTTTTTTTTTTTTTTTTTTTTTTTTTTTTTTTTTTTTTTTTTTTTTTTATATGTATCTAAAGATCGTAATTTAATGTTTTTATTATTCCCGGATCCATTTTGTTGTCCAAGAAGAATAACTTGATAACGCATAAGCTTCATCGATCGTGAGTAATAGTATTGCCAAGTGGCCTCCTCTTTTCTATATTTTCCACTCTTTCTGGGTAATTAATCATTTCACATCCGGTCGAAAAGTGAGACCTCGATCGTGTACCATAAGGGAACAACAAGAAGGAACGCAAAAAGCTCACGAGTTGGTGCTCGCTAAAACAGGAGGGCCTTCTCTTACACTCTGAATTATGATGGCGTTCTACATCCAAGAAAGATCTGTATTTGTCTCCGAGTCGACGGGGGGAGGTGAGCTACACATAAAAAGCGATTTCGGTTCATTTATATTTCAAGGCCGCCTTTCTTACCTAAATGAAACTAGCTGAGAGCGGAAACATGGCTCAGGTAGTCTGTTAATTACTTCACCCGATTTATTCTTCCTTTCCTTTCTCAATTAAAACTAATACACTACTCCTATCTGTATGGCTCTGCGACATTAAACCAACCTAGAAACCACAAAAAACACATCTTTAACTTTGTATTTATTGTTCAATATCGAAATTTTTATCTCGCTTTAACAATTTTTTTCAAAAGATCTGATTTTGAGCTTCCGAAATCATTGTTCACTCATCATTAATGGTACTGCAAAGCAAATGGAAGCAAAAGTTGATATGAAGAAGTGGTTTTTCGCTAGTACTCTGAAAATACTTTTCATCGAGAATGTCTTGACTATATTCTAAATAGACTTCTATGTCATTATCCATGGAGACAATCGATAGATATATATTGACTATATTCTAAAATTTGTTTATTATCTTCAAAGAGTTGCTTCGACATTCAAGCAGAGCATCAATGATCATTGAAACAAAGGTTTCTATATATAACTCAATGAAAAGTTGTCGATAGTGGGAAATGATGCTCCTTTGCGACATTGATAGGGTTTTGTGCAGACGATGAATCCGAAGATGGAATTGGGCGGGAAACCGAGATGGGCAATGCACAATTTCATACCTTAGTTCCAGGATCGATTCTATCCTAGAAGTAATGCTTTTCCCTTTATATTGACTAAAAACGCAATAAACTTTATGTTTGACGATATGAGAGGTTTTTTATTTGTTTATAACTATTTTGAACTTTTTTGAGATGTTCCCCTACTTTGACGTTAAGCTTGTCATCTCTATTGTCCGAAGTTATAGACGTTTTTGTTTACACTGTGAGCCTTAGGAAGAGTTCTTATCGTCGGAGTAGATTAGAAGCTATCTAAATTGAATTAACTCGATGCGGCTCTCGACTGAAAAGGATTTAGGGGTTTTCTTCTTCCTTCCGAGGTTGCGTAACAATGACCGAGGATTCTGGTGGTTTCAGGCTTACAACACAATATGATTGGTCCACTCGTGTGAAAAAGGGAGCGGAAGAGGAGGGAAAACTCAGATGATTGCATGAGGAACTTGAGGAAAAATAACATCGAATCGTAGTACTATGCTTTGCCAGGTAAATAAGGAAGTCCATGACAATGACAAGATTTATGGTCACCTGAATCTTGTGTTCTCTCTAAAACTCTGTTTGGAACCTTTTTCCTTGGCTCTTTTGCTGGCCAAAGAAGTTCAAAATTACGTTCAAAAGGCTTTTTTCATGTCAGTAGGGTCAAAATCTGACTGAAAATAGTGTCTTTCTTGTAAAACTAGGGGTCATAATCAGGCTGAAAAGGGTCTTTTCTGTCTAAAGAGAAAGTTCAAACATCTGGCCAAAACGCGCGTCCTTTCTTGTCACAAAACGGTCAAAATCTGGTCAAAAAAGTCTCTTTGTTTGGTCCAAAAAGGCTCAAAATCTAGATGAGATGGCCTTTTTCTTGAATAACAGGTTACAAAATCAGGCTGAAAATGGTATTTTCTTATCCACAAAAAAGGTGTCAAACGTCGGGTGAATGACAAATGTATCTTTCTTGGCCAAAAAAGGGTTAAAACCTTCTTAAAAGGGTCTTTATTGTTAAAACAAACTCAGGAAGGATCATTAAAAGGTGAAAATTCAGCTAAAAGGTCGTACTTTTCTTGTCACAAGGGTCTTTGCTTGTGAAAACTGCGTCAAAATCTAGCCTGAGAAAGGGTATTTTCATATCAGAAATGTCAAAATCAAAGTTTAAAAGGGTATCTCTCTTGCCAAAAACACAAAAGAGTCAAAATCTTGCTGAGAAAAGGTCTTCTCTCAACTCTCTCTCTCTCTCTCTCTCTCTCCCACTCTCTCTCTATCTCTCTCTCCTTCTCTCTCTCTCCTCTCTCTCTCTCTCTCTACTCTCTCTCTCTCTCTCTCTACTCTCTCTCTCTCTCTCTCTTTGTTTTAAATCCAAAAATGCCTTCGTTTCCAAAATAGGCTTATAGCGGTCAGTTATGTACAAAACGTTAAAAATCTGTCAAAAAAATGTTTTATATATCAAAAAGAGTTGGTTTAAATCTCGACTGAAAAGGGTGGTTCTGTCAAAAAGGCTGTCAATATCCGCACCCAACAGTGTTTTTCCTCGTCCAAAAAAGGGTCCAAAATATGGCTTATAAGGTTTGTTTTTTTGTTGTTTTTTTTTTTGTTTTTTTGTTTTTTTGTGTCGTTTTGTTGGTCAAAAAGCGCAAAAACTCGAAGTCTTTTGAAGTTTTTTCGGTTTTCCCTTGACAAAAAGGGTCGAAGAAAAGTCTGAAATGTTAAAGGGTCTAATCTTCTTTGCGAGAAAAAAGGCCACATTTTTTTTTTTTTTTTTTTTTTTTTTCATAGAGGGTCAAAATCTGCGTCGAAGAAAAATAGAAACGGGCCTTTTTTGGCAAAAAGGCGTTTAAAATACCGGCTTGATGGAAAATTGTCTTTTCTTGTCAAAAAGCCAAAACCTGGCTTCAAATGACTTTTGATTGCCAAAATGGTCAAAACTACTGTCTTATAGATTTAAAAATAAAAATACAGTCTGAAAGAGTTTTCTCTTGTCTAAAAGTGGTGATCGAAATCAGACTTTTGTCTGAATGATAACACTAGGACTGATAGAATCTAGAACTCGATACACAAATAGACCGAGAGAAAAACCACGCTTTTTGTTATTTTAGCCCTATGTTCTAGTATCGACGACTGGTGACGTGACACACTCAGTCACACTTGACAGTTCTTCGTTTTTCCGATCGAACATTCATCATTATGTAACGTTTCGCTCGTTATAGGTTTGGACAAGGGCTCAGACATAGGAAATGTGGAGACATTTATATTCAGATTACATTGTGCCTATTCCTGGCGTTAGGAGAGTGTAGAGTATTGGAGAAGGGGCCGCTGTGAAGGCATTGTTGAGGGCCCATTGTGTCTCGCGAGCCCTTATCCAGCGCAAGCTGTTATGATTATCTTCTATATAACTGTTTTAAATCCCAACTTTTTTACGGCCTTCTAAGTAATAGGAAAAGTCTTTCGGCCAGAGCAACTTTGCATCAAATAATGCCAGTCTTTCTACCAGTTTCTAATTTATTCAAAAGATTGCCCACATTATATGATGATATATTCGGTTCATAAAGCTTGATTTTTAGTCATTCCACTAGAACTATGCTAATAGGTAACCAAACAGAGGTTACCAGTAACGAAATACAACATGACATGAAATTTTTGAGGCTCTACTGTCGAATAGTAAAGTATGCGTAAGGATAACAACGTGGCCTACTTAATAACGGAGTGCCTTTGAATTGCGTGGAGGGGCCACCCTGGACATTCTCCAATAATAAATATAATGACACGATAAGTTCTGTGCGGCCTCCGTTTTATATCGAGTGCTCCCCATTACTATGATTATATCTCAACGAGAATACATCGAGACGCTAACTTTCATTCATTAACAAGCATCACGAGGCCTCCCTTGCTATATTTTCGACCCGATTTTAATTTTATGCCTTCAAAAGACGTTTAGGCGACCTCATTTGAATAATCCTTATCACCACACCAGTAACCTACGCCCACAAACACGGAAAAACGTTGGATCGTTCACTACGAACGCGAAAAATAGCCCGCGTACTAGTGAAAAATTTGGTACTAGGGGTGTCCGAAAACATTCTTGAGACTGAAAATAAACTATTTTGAAGAAAAACACTTTAGAGGTCTATTGCCAGGGAATTCAATGAAAGACAAACCAAGTTTCAAAATACATTCTTTGATATCAAGAAGATACCAACGAAACCATGATATACAAGAAAAATACACGTATTACATTCTTTAGATATCTATAGACCAAGAAAACCAAGTACTAATACATTCTTTAGGTTCATCGAAGACCTAGAAAACCAGTAATACATTCTTTTGATATTAAAGACCAAGAAAAACCAAGTACCTAATTACATTCTTTAGATATCAAAAACCAAGTAATTACATTCTTTAGATATCAAAAAAACCAAGACGTAATTACATTCTTTAGATATCAAAAACAGTGATTACATTCTTTAGATATTAAAACCAAGTGATTACATTCTTTAGATATCAAAAACCAAGAAAACCAAGTAATTACATTCTTTAGATATCAAAAACCAAGACGTAATTACATTCTTTAGATATCAAAAACCAAGTGATTACATTCTTTAGATACTCAAAAACAAGAAAACCAAGTAATTACATTCTTTAGATATCAAAAACCAAGACGTAATTACATTCTTTAGATATCAAAAACCAAGTGATTACATTCTTTAGATATCAAAAACCAAGAAAACCAAGTAATTACATTCTTTAGATATCAAAAACCAAGACGTAATTACATTCTTTAGATATCAAAAACCAAGTGATTACATTCTTTAGATATCAAAAACCAAGAAAACCAAGTAATTACATTCTTTTAGATATCAAAAACAAGAAAACCGCGAGTAATTACAATACATTTTTCTTTAGATAGTCGAAATACTAAGAAAACCAAGTTATTACATTCTTTAGATATCAAATACCAAGAAAACCAAGTAATTACATTCTTTAGATATCAAAAAACCAAGAAAACCGGCTAGGATCGTGTGGTTCGCATCCCCTACGGATGCCCCATCGCAGGGACATATGGGGCTGTCACTTAAACCTATACGAAATAGGTGGGCCAACAAGCAATTGTGGCCTAATCTGAGTCTTGTTATTTTTACCAAACTATTCCTGGACAAGTTCACCTCTTTGAACCATGGTTGGGTGACTGTGGACTGAATGCTGGCATAGTGCTTTCCCTTTAGCCGACTTGACCTATCAAACTCCTCCTGCCATCTTCTTCGATAGTAAGCCTTGATGTGAGCCCCCAGATCGAGGGTTGTGACTCCTGGGGCCTCTGACCCGTTTAGGGCTGCCTCCTTAGCCAGTTTATCGACCGCGTCGTTATACTTGTTACTGCTATGTCCCTTGACCCACATTAACCAAATTTTCCTATCCTTCCTGTGCGTAATGTCAAAAATCATCTCCTTAATCTTTCTTACAGCTGGGTCTCTAGGGACCCCCAAAGAGTCCAGTGCTGCTAGGACACTGAGACTATCCGACCTGATCACTACGTCCTTTGAATTGGTCGAATCTGCTACCTTAACCGCTTCCAATATGGCCATAGCTTCGGCTGTGAAGATTGAACAGATGTTGTTAAGTTTAATCTTTTTCCTAAATGATCCGGAGGTGTCAGCCACAGCAGCCCCAACCCCGTTATTGGATTTAGATCCGTCCGTGTATAGAGTGTACGCAAGTGGGCTACTGCCCACTTCCCAGCTTCCCTTGACCAGTTCCGGTTTTCCGGAGATGTCCTCCACCTTGGAAATTATTTTGGCTGAACATTTCAGGATTTTCCATGGAGCAATAGTTCCTGGGAATGATGAAATATCTTTCCCAATCATAAAGGTTTTGACATTCATAAAGGACTTTACTAGAAGAGATTGGTTCCTAGTGTTCTGACTTTGTGATGTGTAGTAAGGCGCTAATTGTTTTAATGATTTAATTACCGGATGCGTGTCGTCTTTAATCCTTTTAACAATAAACTTTTCCGTCATTGTACTTCGTCTCAGTGCCAACGGTGGGATACCTGCTTCTACTCCTAAGGCGTTGGTGGGGGTGGACTTCATTGCTCCTAAACAGCACCGAAGCGCTTTATATTGGGTCTTGTTTAGTTTTTCTAAATGCGATTTTGCCGCATCTCCAAAGATCATTGAGCCGTAGTCCAATCTTGATTCTATGAGGGCCCGGTAGACCATGAGACAAGTGCTCGGGTGAGCTCCATATTTTACCTTGGCAATACTTCTTAAAATATTGAGGGCTTTTTCACAGTTTGCGACGACATATTCCAAGTGAGGTTTCCATAAAAGTTTTCGATCAATTATTATGCCTAAGAATTTGGCTGAGGGTGTGGTTTTAATTTTGTACGTGCCTGTATCTATTATAGGGGGGATATTAATTTTATATTTTCGAGAGAGGACCATGGCTGAGCTTTTTTCTTCTGATAGAGTGAAGCCCAGTTGATGGTTCCATTCGCTAAATCTTTTGGTAGCAGTACTTAATTGCGCTCTGCTTTGTTCGATCGTGTTTCCCTTAGTGTACATTGCTATGTCGTCAGCAAACTGTGAAATTTTGATATTGTCCCTGGCAATATTTTTGATTGAGGCAGTATAAATGGAAAATAGGATTGGGCTCAAGACAGCACCCTGTGGCAGACCTATGAAGACTTCTCTGGGAGGAATTTTGTAGTCTTCCACCTCTAGTGTAGCTTCCTAAATTTGACCAAGTTTATCGCTGTTCGAATTATTGTCGTTGGGATTTTGAGGGTCAACCATCACTTTTTTTAGGGACGTTGAGATTAACACAGTTGTAAGCGTTTGAAATGTCGAAGAATAGGGGCTAATGTGTGTGTTTGTTTTGTTTAAAAACTGATTTTGGCAATCGGATACGAAAGTTGAGAGGGTTTGTCATAAGTGTGTGATTCTTCCTGAAGCCATGTTGAAAATCTGGGAGTATATTACGGTTTTCCAACCACCACTCAAGTCTCAGCTTGACCATCCTTTCAAAAATTTTGGGAGATACTGGCGTTAAGGCTATGGTCGGTACGATAGTGGGCAATCTGGGGTTTCCCCGGCTTTTTAATGGGGTGGATTTTGTGTTCTGACCACTGATCTATGGTTGTTCCTAGGAGCCAAACTTCATTGAATAGTTTTGAGGAGGATCTTTTTAGCCTTTAATGGTAAGTTTCGCACCATGGGGTATGCTATACATCCAGGCCCGGGCGGTGTTTCTGAGTTAGGTATTGCAAACTCTAGCTCTTGGAGTGTGAATGGTTCACAAGCCTGTCGGGAGTCTTCCGGTATCGGATCTTCATCCTGTATGTTGCCCAAGTCAATATTTTCTGGAACTGTAGGGGGGGGCA
This sequence comes from Orius laevigatus, assembly GCA_018703685.1. Classification (NCBI taxonomy): domain Eukaryota; kingdom Metazoa; phylum Arthropoda; class Insecta; order Hemiptera; family Anthocoridae; genus Orius; species Orius laevigatus. The sequence goes on from JAGWEN010000222.1 coordinate 14,206, forward strand.
AGGTTAGTCAGGAACTCTTCCATGCACTGGAGACTTTTGTATTCATGGTGTGTGTTTCAGACCTTTGAGCTTTTTTATGTTAGACCATGTCCAGCTGATGCTAGCGTCTCTATTCAAGGATTCGCAGAAATTTCGCCAACTATTTCTTTTTTTTTCCTTGAAGTGTCTCTTGGCGGTGGCCGCCAAATTTTGAGCCAAAATAAGATTTTCTAGAGACGGTGTCTATTGTACCTCCGAAAAGCCACTTGTTTTTGGTCCCAAATTGATTGGCATGTCTTGTCCCACCAATATTTGGGTATTTGTTTGAAGGGGGAGGTGAGTTGTTAGGGCGACATACGGGAATACTTTTTTCAGCACCTAATTAATAGCCTCGATTAAACCTTGGTAGTGTCGGGGGGGTTGTGTAGAAATCGCTTCTTCTACTTCCTCCGTGTATTTTCCCCAATCGGCTTGTTTGATTTTCCATTTTTTTTGAGTATGTGGTTTGGGAAATACCTGAGTTCGGGTTAGTTGTAAGGTAACCCATATAGCGAGTGGTCTGATCCAAGGTTTTCATTAATGACATACCAATTTATTGATGGGGCTAGATCAGCCGTTGAGATAGTTAGGTCTATGGCTGATGGGTTCCTGCCGGGTAATCTCTTAAGAGTGGGCGTTCCGTCATTGGAGAAACACATTCCGTTATCGTTTAAGCATTCAACGAGAGCAATACCTGATCTGTCGTTGCTATGGAACCCCAGGCCCTGTTATGGCGTTGAAGTCCCCACAGACTATGGCAGGGAATGATTTAAATTGATCTAAAATGGTATGCCAGTCTTCGTTCGTGAATTTATTTTTGTCTTGTACATAGATTGACCCAATAACCACTGGTTGCGGCTCTACTATTACTTTTATGGCAACCACTTGGACTTCATCTTTGTCATTATTAATCACTATAGGAACGTATTTAGTGTTTTTGTGGACGAGGATAGCAGCACCCCCATATCCGTCATCTCTGTCGTCATGAATAATGTTATAAATCGGGAATTTTTATAATTTGGTTCCTCCGAATCCAGGTTTCAGATAGAGTGACGATGTGGGGGCCTCTTTGCCTCATTATGACTTCTAGCGAATTTCGGTTGGATGTTATTGATCTTATATTTAACTGTAGTATTTTTAATTTATCTATGTTATTTGTGTTATAATTAGAAAGGGGAAAGTTAGTTTTGTTTGATAAATTTAAATTGTGAATCATACTGGATGAGGAGGGGTTAGTATTCCATGTCATTTTCGGGATTTCGATTTTTTCCTCCATTAGTTTATCTACTATTTCTTGATTTTCGTTTACTAGTTTATACAATACGCTGCCTATTTCGTCAACGAGTTGTTTCGGTGTGAATTCGTGGGATCGGATGTTATTACTTAATGTCTCTAATTCAGAGACATATTTTTCGACTTGGGTCGTGGCGTGAGGGTTTTTGGGGGTCACCCGGGTGGGTGCTGTCCCTTTTCCCTGCGCCTTGAAGGTGGGGGGTTCGGCCCTTCTTGGACCACTTTGTTGCGGACGTTCCGTCCTTGTTAAGATTTTTCTATAATTTTTGCGCACTGTACCTTGTGGTTGGTTTAGAGCGGGGAAATTTTCTTCAACCTGGGGATTATCATTTAATGAGTTAAGGATTTCGAATTTGTTTGCCGACACAATCGATGCGTATGTCCTTTGTGTGACCTTTTTTTTATTTTCTTCCACCTTTGTGAGATAGACTTCACATTTTTTATCGTTCGACAAATGGTTTTTGGTGCACAAAACGCACACAGGTTCTTTGTCCTTGTGAGGGCAATCTGCTAGTAAATGCTCTTCTCCACACCTAAGGCACCTTTGCTTGCTGCGGCACTGTGCAGCGGAGTGGTTTAAGCGCAGGCACTTGCTGCACTGTCTAACTGAAGGAACATATGGATGGACTCGACAGAAACTACCATATATACTTAGCGACTCGGGAATATTTTGTCCTCGGAATCGGAAAATACATGTTTGAAGGATCGTAATTTTAATTTTATCGTTTAGGTTTTCATATTTCCTAAGACGTTCGACGGAGGTGGGAGGAATGCTCGAATGGACATTTTTAAGTATTTCGTCTTCTGATAGGCTCGTGTCCACGAACCGAACAACTCCTTTTTTAAATAGCAAGAATTCTGGGATGTACACCAATAACTTGTGTTCTTTTAAGATTTCACTCTCTGTAAGGTAATTGGCAATTTTCCCTGTTTTAGCTGTGATTTTCAAACGGTTTATCCCTGTAACACGTATTCCCTGGATATCTCCTTTTTGTAATTTAGGGTCTTGGAGTAGCCATTTGCCAAATAGCATAGTATGCGCTTTGCCAATGTTGCGATCAAGTGACTCGACGAAACAAAAAATGGTCCGCTATCCTCTTCATTGAATCGGTTTAGAATCAACGATTCCCTAATTTCTTTCTCCTTTGATCCCTTTCTGCTTGAACCTCGGCCTTATCTTTAATAATTGTTTTGTTGTAAGAGTCCGTGCCTAGATTATCCTCAAATGACCTTTTTTCGGATTTATATTATTTTCGTTCGACCTTGGAAATTCAAATATATCTTCGAAAGTTGTCGAAATTACTTTTGGACCATTTGGACTCTCAGTATTGGTTGGGGGCCCATTCCCTGAGCCCCCGCTTGAGCCACTCATCACTGATCCTCCAGTGATAAGTGGTTAGATCTTATTATCCGCCACCAAAATCAAAAATCCTACCTTTTCGATGAACAATTAAGAAAATAGAAAAAATTAAAAGAATATTTTACTTATGTTTGATAAAAAAAAGATTTAAAATAAAATTGGGTCTTCTGTTTCAAACAAACGCTAGTTAATCCCCAGGAGCAAAACACGATACGATGTTCACCTTCCAAGAGATAAAACAAGACTGCGTATTAAGGTGTTTATTTTGAGAAATATTAAATCAAACCGTAAACAGACTTAAAGGGGGGCAAGGTTAGCCGGCGAGATAGCCAGTTTCTTCACTTTATTGTGGACGCGAGACTAAAATGGTAAAAAACTCTCGAAACGCATGTACGAAAGTTAAAAGTAGAAAAAAAAACTTTTGAGGACCTTTAAATACATAAAATTGACCTTTTCATCTCATTTGGATCCCACGGATCTGAATATTTTTAGAGAAAACAAATGGCTTAGGCGTGAGCATGAGGTGCAAAAGTTTTTTTTTCCACCTCCCTTGGAAAAGAGGAGTGAGAAGGAAAGATTTTCTGTCTTTTAGCTTTCTCTCATACGTAATCGCGTTGCGCAACGTTTTCCTACGCACGCACCGCACACACGATCTTTAATTGCCATTTTCCCTTGACAAAGATTCATTCATAAATTTTAATTAACGGGCGAAAATCAATTTTCGCCTTGAGGAAAACCATAAGTCAATATTTGGCATGAGGATCCTTTGGCGAACGTCCAATCGGTCAGGTTATCAATGGCGGAAAAAAAGAGTCCACGAATTCGAAAGATGGACACGAATTTTTTGTTTTAAATTTCAAATTTTTGGGTCGTTTTGTCACGAAAAAGAGGGAAGACGTGAGCGATGGTCTTATTGATGTCATAGGGAGGAAAGGGGGTGCCTTTCGGATTCTTCTGTCATTAAAATGAAGTCACGACAAATTGCTTAAGGCCCTCTCCAACTCGAAAACGGTAAAAAGGAACATTCTAAATATTCAAAATCTGCCTTAGGAAAAAAAATCGTTCTAAATTGAGGGTTAAAAAGAGCCTCCCTTAGCCTCACTCCCCTGGGGAGGAGAGGGAACAGGTACCAGTCAGGGAAAAAAAATTAAAATTGAGCTAAAAGGCTAAATATTCTCTATCCAGCTAAACAAAGGCTCAAAGCTTTAAAAATGCAAAAGTTCTAGCTAGAACAGTGGTTCCAAAACTCGGGGGCATTTTTTTTCTTCTCCAAATATCCCCCGAAAATTAAGTTGTTCTTTTTTTTTCTGAGCATATTTTGAGGGTATTTTTCATCAAAAACCTTAAAATCGACATTTTAAGAGCCAATATTTTGTCAAAAACCTCAAAATCAAAGTTTTAAAAGACAATTTTCGTCAAAAACTTCAAAATCAAGGTTTCAAGAGCCACATTTCAGTCAAAAACCTCAAAATCAACATTTTTAAAGCCTAATTTTCCTAATAAAAGCACAAAATCAAAGTTTTAAGAGCCAAATTTTCGTCAAAAACCTCAAAATCAACATTAATTGTCAAGCCCAATTTTCGTCCAAAAACCTCAAAATCAAAGTTTTAACAGACAATTTTCGTCAAAAACTTCAAAATCAAGGTTTCAAGAGCCACATCGCCGTCAAAAACCTCAAAATCAACATATGTAAAGCCCAATTTTCGTCCAAAAACCTCAAAATCAAAGTTTTAAGACACATTTTTCGTCAAAAACCTCAAAATCAAGGTTTCAAGAGCCAAATTTTCGTCAAAAACCTTAAAATCAACATTTTTAAAGCCCAATTTCCGTTCAAAAACCTTAAAATCAAAGTTTTAAGAGCCAAATTTTCGTCAAAAATCTCTAAGTCAACTTCAAAGAGTCAATTTTTTTTTCGTCAAAAACCTCAAAATCATGGTTTTAAAAGCCAATTTTTGGTCAAAAAACCTCAGAATCAGCGTTTTAAGTGCAACTTGTTTTTGGCAAAAACCTCAAAATCTTCATTTTTAAAACCAACTAAAAAGTACAAAAATTCAAAGCCAAGAAAACACAAAATCAGTCTTTAAAGTATAAATTCTAGCAGAAAAACCACATAAACTAAAGAGAGAGGGGGAGAGAAAAAAAATCCTTTTTGGAACTATTTTCTGACATTTCAAGCTAAATTTTGATTTTGTTTTGACAAGAAATGCCTCATTTCGAGCCATCGTTTTAAAAAGGTCTTAAAAATAAGGCATAGTTAAATAGAAGTTTGTATTCTTAAAACGTTTTATGGTTCCTTTTCATAATTTGAACTGCTTTTTACATAACTAGTTCGTTTGAAGTGTACTCGTTGGCTTATTTCCAGAAAGGGAACTTAAAATAATTTAACTTGTTAGAACTTGATGGGTGAATGAGGACGTAAAGAGATTTCCCGACGGGGTCTCCGTTAATCTAAAATTCAAGAACATCTTCGTGTTTTCTCTCAAAGTTTAACAACAAGTTCTTAATTAAAAACACGATTTTTCAAGTTGGGCGTGGATTCTCTCAGCCCGCATCATGTTTGGGTCTTGCACTATTGCATAACGGAGACCCCTTTTTTTTATCGAGGGGGATCGAAATCTAAAGAGCTTTTGAGCCGATTGTTTCGAATTTCGTAATATTAAGTGGGCTGATTGGGGCCTTTTTTTATATAAAATAATATTGGAAGGGGTCGTTCAACTATCAGAATCTTTTAAGGTCTTCTTCAAACGACCTCCGATTTCTCTCCCAGTTTGGCCTCGTTGTCCCCGCGATTCAGGGACAAACTATCGGGAAAAAAATTTTAAAAACTATTTAAGAACAGAAAAAAAGCCGAAAGCCTCCGGAAGTCCGACCTCAATAGCTCCTTTCTTCCGGAAATATGCTAAAAAGCCAAAATTGCTACATAAAAATATAAATAAACATCGAATATTCAGGAGTCTAGCCTTCAATGGCTTCTTTCCTACTGAACTCTGCTTAAAAAACGTCCTACCTACTGACTAGCAATTAAGAAAAAAAAATGATCCTTGGTTTTTGATTGATTTTGATAGTATTGGAAAGTGTTTCCTTGATGGATGTTTGGTTCTAGTCATGGTTGGACAGAAGTTGAGCATTCAAGGATGTAAAATTAGGGAGAAAAAATTTTTTTTTCATCTTCATGGTCAGCTTTGAATAATCCTTGTCGAAATTTTATGGTACAACGAACTCGCTATAATGGAACCAAAAGTGGCATCTACCCCCAAAAACCATACTAGGCTAATATACCCCCTCAAAACCAAGCATTTCCCCGAACATTGATTTATGACCCTTTTTGGGCACTAGAGGACCTTTTAATAGATACTGTTACTTTTCGGCAAATGGGGCCCTTGCTTGATTTTTGGTCCTTTTTAGGCACAAGGGGCCCTTTTGCCTAAATTCTTTTTTTCCGTAAAATTGGCACCTTTTTTTTTAGCTTGGTTTTTGATATTTTTTGGACACAAGGGGCCCTTTTAACTTGATTTTGTTCCTTTACGACGAAAAGAGCTCTTTTTGGATTGATTTTTTACCCATTTTGGGCACTAGAGGACCTTTTAATAGATACTGTTACTTTTCGGCCAATGGGGCCCTTGCTTGATTTTTGGTCCTTTTTAGGCACAAGGGGTCCTTATACCCAAACACTTTTCCCGTGAAAGTGGGCCCATTTATATGATTTTTTAGCTTGGTTTTTGATATTTTTTGGACACTATGGGCCCTTTCACCTAAATTTTAGCGGATTTTTTTCCCATAAAATTGGGCCTTTTTTAGCTTGGTTTTTGATATTTTTTTTTTGACACAAGGGGCCCTTTTAGCTTGGTTTTTGATATTTTTAGGACACAAAGGGCCCTTTTTAGCTTTGTTTTTGATATTTTTTGGACATAAGGGGCCCTTTTAACTAGATTTTGTTCTATAACGACTAAAAGGGCCCATTTTAGATTGATTTTCACCCTTTTTGGGCACTAGGGGACCTATTTACTATTATTTTTCGATTTTTATTCTTTTTGGGCACTAGGGGCTCTTTTAACTAAAAACTATTCTTTTTCTACAAATTGGGCCCTTTTTAGCTTGGTTTTTATCTATCAAGAGGCCCTTTTTACAAGATTTTGTAGTATAAGGACAAAAAGGGCCTTCTTCGATGTTTTACTGTTCACCTAAATACTATTTTTTCCGACAAATTGGGCCCCTTTTAGCCAACCTTTCCAACTCACCTTTGAATCCACCTCAGGATACACAGCAAGGGTCATTTTGACCCAATGACCCCTCCTCCACCCCTTTCCTTTCCGTTCGAGGATAAAAGATTCCTTTACAAATACTTAATCAAAAGCCTCCAGTGAGTTGAAACGGGAACGTCAGCTTTAAATTAAACAAGGGCTTTAAAATCAATACAAGAGAATATTCAGAAAGTTCCCTTTCAATCTTTTTGAAAGTGAGAAGGTTTCTATTAATGGTCGAGACCCGAAATATAAACGCTCGTCGAAAATAAAGATGGTCCACTTTATAAAAAGAAGGTAGGTCAACGACGAGTTAAGTCTGAGATTCAATTTTTCAACACGACCAAAATGTTAACATTGGCAACACTTAATAATAATAAAAGTTTTGGGCAATTGCAACACTTTATAATAATAAAAGTTTTGCACGTCTTGGACATCGCTTATAAAAAGAGAAACTTGCGAATTTATATTTCCCTAAAAAAAGTGAAAGTCCGTGCCGAGTTGGCGACGTATGTTTTAGAACAATGAAAGCACTTCCTACATTAGGACGACTCTCACCGAAAATTCGCTATCAATTCACTTAAATGAAACATTTCAGTGGCAAATTTTAACATAAAGAAACCTCAATAATACAAAAAATTGACAAGAATATCTCTCCTGATTGATACAAGTCAGAGAACGTAACTAATCGCCTCCCTGGAGGGAAGTGGCACCTCTTTTTCAAAAAAAGATCAATTTTTCATAGATTCTCATTGTAAATGACGCAAGGAATCTGATGAAATTGATTAAAAAACTTTGGGATCAACATTATTCCCAATATCGTCCAAATGGCCATTTCAAGTAAATTATTGTGCATATTTTTTGAGCAAAATAACGTCGTTGGGGCTTCTGCCAGTTATATTGCGGTGTTGTTATGTTGGGAGGGGGAAAAAGGGGGAGAAAAAAGATAGCTTAAATTTATGACCTAAGGTAACCAATATCTTTTCGGGGGTTCTATACTCTGTTGAGGCGCTGGCCTTTTACGGCTGGGGAACCCTAAAACCCAGCAATGGGGACTCCTCTCTCAAATCCGTTTTAAGGCTTTTGACCTCCCTCACAAAGGCCCCGCCTGTAATTAAACTCAAAAACGAATATTTTTTTACAACTTCGAAGAATTTTTATTCTGCCAAGTTCATTGCCTTGCCGAAAATCGCAACATGTTTCTACTACAGTGACCTTCGTTCCTTTTTATTTCTAAGTCTAATGAGGGGTGGAAAATTCTCTGAAAAAAGTTGCTGATTTTTTTTTCTGTTGCCAGTAGAGGAGCCAATTATGTCTAAAGGCTCTCGTCGTACGTGCCTCGAACTAACTAGAAGTTTTCTTTTTAAGTTTTTCCAAGACCGCAGATTGAACTCAAAGAAAAATCGCTTCCTTTCAAAATAATTATCTAAAAAACTCAAATTTTGGCTCCAATTTTACGAAAATGAAATAAAGTATGGGGGCAGAATACTGACATTTTTGGCTCTGGAGAGAAAACTGTTAGTCCGACAGAGACCAGAAAAGGCTCGATTTAAAGGTATTTTAATATAGAATATTTTACAAGTGTTTTCAATCTGTCATCTATTATAGATTTGGCTCCAGAGCCAAATAAATAAAAATAAGGTATTTTGTTTCTCTGCGGGAAGGTGTAGGGGTTGGTCTCCTGATGAACCACAAAAAAGTCCCGAACCGAAACCGTTCGGCCTCAGGAGCCGTTTTAAGTTTTCTTTCGCCAATATCTCGAAAACCGTAGGTCGTAGGCGAAATAATTTTAAGTACAAAATTTTAGATTATCGAATTTGCTACAATTTTGAGCTAATACAATTTTTTTGTAGGACTAAATGTATCTGAGCTACGAGGTGGGCAAAAACCGGGGTTTTCTATTTTGACCTCTGAAGTAGGAAAGACGTCATCTAATCAAAAAAGTTTACTTGATAAAATTTGTAGAGAATTTAATTACCTTTTAGAAACAATTCTCAAAAAGGCATTACCGATCAATAGTCAGGGGTGGGGATAAATTTATTTTAAAAATTGAAATTTCAAAAAAATTTATAAAACCAAAATTAAAGCCTATAAAATTTTCTACAAATTTGATTTACCAAAATTTTTTGTAGAACAAACCGTTTCTTAGCTGCGAGGCAACAAAAAAGCGGAATTTTCGAGTTTTTTCCATGATAAAAGTCAGATTGTAGAAAAGTCGGGAAAAAAGAAGAGAAGGCGTTATCTAATCAAAAAAAAGTGTACTAAGTGAACGTTGAAGAGAATAAAACTTGAAAGAGAACTACTTTCTTCTCAAAACAGCTCCCCAGGGGGTCTTTTAAAACGATATTTCGCCCAAAATATGATTAATGAGTAAAGTACCTAATTAATAATATTCGTTTTATGTCTATATTCATAACTCATAATCCTGGAGGGCTTTCACTTCCTCAAAAGAGCTCGGTGATTAAGTTTAAAAGAAAAAACCGGTGTCGTAATACCGAGAGGAATAGAATTCTTTATCAAACCGTAACGAGATAATTGCGGTTTTACATACGACAGGTTTTCTTTTTTCGGTAATGGCCTCTAGGTATTGATTTATCGACATTTCTCGGAATTTAAGTAATTTTTTTATGGCGTTTAAAAATAATCGTTTTAATTGGGCCAAATTGTTCGAAATGAATCTTTCCACGTGTGTATCAATGAGGAAGAATCCAAAAGACGATTAAAGGTTTCTAAAAACGTCCATTTGTGTGCTTTATCACTTTTTTTGATAAATTAGTTTTTGGTTAAAAGATTACGAATGGAAATTGTTAAATTTATGGCTCTTGTTTCGCCTCGATTAATTTCGACGAATATTCCAGTTTTGGCGTTTCCTCGTTTTGAAGCCTGGAGGAAGAAAGGGCCCGGGCGATTTTCGGCGACTTTCTCTTTTGGGAAGGAACTACCGAGGATAAAACGAAAAAAAATCAAGAGAACCGGTGGCTTTCACGTAATCAAACGGATGTCGGCGGAATTTTTCTTCTTCTTTTCTTTTTATTCGACAACGGATATCTTAAGAAATATTACTAGGAGAGGAAAACGTATGAAGCAAAAGTTAAAGGAAAAATAATTTCTTAAAAGTTTCTTTGGTTGGTCAGTTTCGGATGTAAAAGGCATAAATAATATTTCAGAGGCCATTTTCGTCAATATTTTAATTATTAACTTATTACAAAGGGGGGTTGTTGGGAATGGGGATAGTTAGAGAAGTAAGGGGATGGTTATGTGTAATGTATAAGTAAAGAAGTTTGGGATAAATGGAAGAGTTTGGGTATATTTGGGGGGATATTTCGAAATATGGGAAATCAGAAGGAAATTGGGAGTGTTGATGCCTGATGGATAGTTTGGTGACGGGAAAACGTTGATATTTGGTGAACATTTTGAAGGGGAGGTGGAAGGGGGTTGTTGAGGATAGAGTTTTTGAGGAATTTATCAACAGTGGCAGCTCCAGACTGTTAAAAACTCGTTTTTGGTCAGGATTGGAACTGTTTTTTGGATTTTCTCTAGTTTTCTATTCTTTTTATCAACAGTAACGTTCATAGAAAAGTTTCTTCCGCCTTCCGTGACTTCATTAAACGAAAAACTCCGGATAAACGTTTTCCCCGTTTTATTTTCTTTTAAATCCAAAGCGTAGGGGGAAGGGAGTAGACGTCGAAAAATTGGAAATCGTTCATTTTTTTGTTTGTAGCCTTCGGGCGAAAATAACAGGTTTCGGACGAAAATTTATTCGGGTACTTTCACCGGCGGCGCGGGCGGCGAGGGTTACGTCACCCTGTCCAGTTAGAAACTCGAAAAAAAAATTTTCCCCACACGAAATCCATTCCGTGTAATTAAAAGAGCGGATACGGACTTTTTGTCGGTAGGTAGTAAGGAAACCAAGTTTTCCCACACTTCAGCCCCTTTGGAACAGATCATAAGAGGGGTCCCCTTGCCTCACCCCCCTGGGATTAAGAAGGACCGAAAGTTCTAGTCTAACCTCGGCCAACCGACTAGCTTACGTTTTTGGAGTGATAAAAAGTTAAAGATTATAAAAGATTATTATACTTGTTAGGACACTTAGGGGCCCTTTTTAGCTTGATTTTTGACACTTTTTGGATATCAGGGACCCTTATTATCTTGATTTTTGACCCTTTTTGGACACTAGGAACCGTTTATAGGTAGATTTTTGAACTTTTTGGACACAAGGGGCCCTATTAACCAGATTTTGTTCATTTACTATGAAAAGGGCCCTTTTTAGCTTGATTTTTGACACTTTTTGGACATCAGGGACCCTTATTATCTTGATTTTTGACCCTTTTTGGACACTAGGAACCGTTTATAGGTAGATTTTTGAACTTTTTTGGACACAAGGCCCTATTAACCAGATTTTGTTCCTTTACTATGAAAAGGGCCCTTTTTAGCTTGATTTTTGACCCTTTTTGGACACTAGGGGACCCTTATTATTCTTTGACTTTTTGGACTAACTTTTTAATTTTTTGGACATTAGGGGCCCTTTTTAGCTAGATTTTTGAACTTTTTTGGACATAAGGGCCCTTTTAACTCATTATACGAAAAGGGCCCTTTTTAGCTTGATTTTTGACACTTTTTGGACATCAGGGCCCTTTTAATAGATTTTGTTCCTTACTCAGAAAAACTTTTTTGCTTGATTTTTGACACTAGGAACCAGGGGCTCTTTTAGGTAGATTTTTGAACTTTTTTGGACACAAGGGGCCATTTTTACTTAGAGTTTTGGACATTTGGGACCCTTTTAGATAGATTTTTTCCCTTACGACGAAAAAGGCTCATTTTAGCTTGATTTTTGATCGCTTTTTGAATACGTCTTTTACGAAAAAATGGCCACTTATGTATATCTTTTTTGAAAAAATGGTTAAATCATAGACTAAAGGGTTGAATTTTCATGATTAATAGAGCTTCTTTTCTAAAATATGCGGGTCGAATAAGGAAATGCGTTGAATAAATCCTAAAAAAAGAATCTAGGTCAATTTCTTTCATTTTATCGAACTTTTCGCGAGTACAATGACCAGAAAGGATGCTAAAATAATAAATTTGCGTGTTTCGGTAATAATGCCGGTTAAAAAGGCGGCGTCTTTCTAGTAAGGAAGAGGGAAAAAAGGGGTCAATTGATCCTAAGCACGTCTTTCGGGATGTGTGAGCGTTTCGGAGGGTGTGTTTTCATTCTATATCGTCCACCGATAAAGACAATCGCGAAAAACACGAGCGTAAAAGGAGGGGGAAGCAAAAGAGCTGGGGCCCCTTATCGGGAAAGTCCACGCGAGTTGGGCCATTGCCCCCGCCTGACTACATCGATCCTACAACGCCCTGAATTCTTCATTCAACCCATCGTACTAGGTGATTTTTTTCTTCTCTGGAACTCTAAATTATAGATCCGCTTATCGAACCCAGAAGAATCCAGCAGAAAAGAATTTAATTTTAAAAAGTCGATGAGTTTCACCGAAAGGGAAGGCCAACTTTTACCTTCAGTCCATTTATGGGATGCCGTGAATAAGACCCTCCATATACGGAGATATCGTTATATTCAACTTTTGCATAATATGTATTATAATTTGAATTGAAAACTGATTTTTGAAGCATCCCATATATTTTTTCGGCTTTTTATATAAAGGGGAAAATGAATGGACGTTTTTTGATGTGGAGAATACAAAGGAAATTCTTGGGATGATATCAGGAATCTCGAAAAGGGAACTTTTTCCGAGAATCGGAACATGAATGCTCATCCGGATTTTACGCCTTGGGATCAACGGACTAAGATCAAAAAACAGTTTTGTGGTCCTCGAAATATTGAATGATCCGCAAGGTAGCGATTTTCTAGGATATGGAGGGTTCGGAGGATCAAAATGACCTGTGGAAAGCCTCAGAGGACGAAGGAGATCCACATCCACAGTCCACATCAATCTATAGCTGACCTCCACATATAGGGGACCTCCACATACATATATAGGGGACCTCCACGTCCATCTATAGGGGACCTCCACGTCAATCTATATGGGGCCTCCACGTCCATCTAAAGGGGGCCTCCACGTCCATCTACCGGGGGCCTCCACGTCCATCTATAGGGGGCCTCCACGTCCATCTATAGGGGACCTCCACGTCAATCTATAGGAGGCCTCCACGTCCATCTAAAGGGGGCCTCCACGTCCATCTATAGGGGGCCTCCACGTCCATCTATAGGGGGCCTCCACGTCCATCTATAGGGGACCACCACGTCCATCTATAGGGGACCTCACGTCAATCTAAGAGGCCTCCAGTCCATCTAAAGGGGGCCTCCACGTCCATCTATAGGGGGCCTCCACGTCCATCTATAGGGGACCTCCACGTCCATCTATAGGGGACCTCCACGTCCATCTATAGGGGACCTCCACGTCCATCTATAGGGGACCTCCACGTCCATCTATAGGGGACCTCCACGTCCATCTATAGGGGAACCTCCACGTCCATCTATAGGGGACCTCCACGTCCATCTATAGGGGACCTCCACGTCCATCTATAGGGGACCTCCACGTCCATCTATAGGGGACCTCCACGTCCATCTATAGGGAACCTCCACGTCCATCTATAGGGGACCTCCACGTCCATCTATAGGGGACCTCCACGTCCATCTATAGGGGACCTCCACGTCCATCTATAGGGGACCTCCACGTCCATCTATAGGGGACCTCCACGTCCATCTATAGGGGAACCTCCACGTCCATCTATAGGAGACCTCCACGTCCATCTATAGGGGACCTCCACGTCCATCTATAGGGAACCTCCACGTCCATCTATAGGGAACCTCCACGTCCATCTATAGGGAACCTCCACGTCCATCTATAGATAAACCTCCACGTCCATCTATAGGGACCTCCACGTCCATCTATAGGGACCTCCACGTCCATCTATAGGGGACCTCCACGTCTATCTATAGGGAACCTCCACGTCCATCTATAGGGGACCTCCACTTCCATCTATAGGGGACCTCCACGTCCATCTATAGGGGACCTCCACGTCCATCTATAGGGTACTTCCAGAGCTAAGGGGAAAACTGGGTAGATGAGAAGAACTGTGGAGGAAGCTAGGGGGAACCGGCGGATACCTACAGGGGTAGCATGGAAGGGGGGATGTGCTGGAACTGTGGGGTTGCTGTATGGACCAGAGTAGCTGTTGGTGATTCTAGAAAGAGAGTTGTTAATGTGTTAGTTGAAGAAAGAGTACAAGTGAGGGTTGCGGGAATGCTGCCGGAGGATGGATGACTATAAGCCAGTTTAGCAGAACTTTCCATATTGGGCATCCACAGACAAAATTCTTTTCTACGAATATTTTATTCAAAAGTAAACCCGAAAAAACTTCCATACGATATTTCGAGTTTTTTAAAATTTAAAATTCGAATTCATGAATTTTCTAAGCACGATCTAAGTCTGAAAAGGGGAATAATCGCTATTGGAAAACGATTATTGTATCCGTAATTGTTTAAGGTCAAAGAGAACAATGGGGCGGTTTCATCTTTCAAAAAACTCTGCGTATAATTCCCTCGCGTGGATTTTTTCGAGAGGTCAATGGAATCCGTATGATCTCAAGGGTATATGGGAGAAGAAAAAATAAATAGACGCGAAAGTTAGAATGAACGATGCGGTCTGACAAGGGAGATTGCGTAAAACTCAAGGACGCGATTTCCAGAGGGCGACGATTGTTATAAAAAATAAAAGGCCCCGGTGAAAATTATTCAATCCCTACCACCGAGGCGGATATTTCGAGGTTTCTCTATTGTTTAGACCGCTGGAGGCTTTTTAAAATGTTTCAAAGCTCACACTTCAAATGCTCAACTTCGATTTTTTTTAAATTTCATAACTCTAACATTTTGTCGTTCAATTTACTTGCAGATTTGGTTAAAATAGCTCAATCTACATATTCCTTATGATTGAAAAACGAGCATAAAGGACAAATTTGGACAGTTCCGAACAAAATAATTGAATTTGATGAACTTACCGTCCCGCGACATGCCGAGCCTGAGACACTTCTGGAGCCTGCAGTACTGACATCGATTCCGGTTGACCCGGTCGACAAGGCAAGCTTTGCTCCTCGGGCATTGGTAATTGACGACCGATGACTGCGACCGCCGGAAAAATCCCTTGCACCCCTCGCACGTGATCACACCGTAGTGGACACCACTCGATTTATCTCCGCACACTTTGCACGGGATTATTTCGATTTGGGCTGCAACAAACAAATAAAACGAAAATTAATTTTTAAAAAGCAATCATTTATCAGACCAATTAGCCATAAACGTCACATAAAAATAACCCTAATAGTACTTTTTTGATATAATTTGACGTTTTAGGCGAACATAAGAAATTAAAACGCAATTTTCTCAAGGCGGAAACGTACTTCGTGATAAAAGACGAAATGCAATTAAAAGGGATGGTATGAGGAATGTCATGAAAAAGGATAAAACACGCGTGTTCAGCGACAAAAACGATATAAAATGAAAAAACTGTAAAGAAGCGTTTTTTTCGAAAAGAGGCAATCTTCCGTTTATTTCTTTAACCCCCGCCCCCTTTGGCTCGTGGCTCTTTGGCTCATCGGGAGCAACGTCTTCTATCTTTAGGGGCCGCACGCAATCCGGGTCTTCATGCGAAACCGCTTTTCTTTAAACGAGCGACTTATCCGTATCGCACACGACGGATATATATCCCGGAATCAACGAGATTGAATTTCGAATCGTTTAACTAAAAAACTAAAACTATATTCCATGATGCTCTATTTGCATGACTCGAATCGTTCAAGACAAAGAAAAACGTAATATAAAAACAAAATTAAAATCTGGTGATCTGAGGAGGATATTGATATATGACCCTTTTGTATTCAAAGAAAAATGACATTAGATATTAAAAAAATAAAATAAAAGATCCTTAAGGCCCTTACTCAAGACAGGTCAGTATATTTTTGAGTCAAAAGATGGCAGCACTTAAATCGTAAATGGCGCAGAGTGGTCAAAGTCGAATATACGCTGAAATTTGGGCAGGGTAGGATAGGTTTCCCTTTTGACTACATTTTGTTTCTTTACGACTATATAGGCCCTTTTAGCTTGATTTTTGACCTTTTTTGGACACTAGGGGCCATTTTTACCTTGATTTTTGGACGTTAGGGACCCTTTTGACTACATTTTGTTTCTTTACGACTAAAAAGGCCCCTTTTAGCTTGATTTTTGATCCTTTTTGGACACTAGAGGCCATTTTTACCTCGATTTTTGGACGTTAGGGACCCTTTTGACTACATTTTCTTTCTTGACGACTAAAAAGGCCCTTTGAAGCTTGATTTTTGGACCCTAGGGGCCATTTTCACCTCGATTTTTGGACGTTAGGGGCCCTTTTGACTACATTTTGTTTCTTTACGACTAAAAAGGCCCTTTTAGCTTGATTTTTGACCTTTTTTGACACTAGAGGCCATTTTTACCTCGATTTTTGGACGTTAGGGACCCTTTCGACTACATTTTGTATCTTTACGACAGAAAAGGCCCCTTTTAGCTTGATTTTTGACCTTTTTTGGACACTAGGGACCATTTTTACCACGATTTTTGGACGTTAGGGAGCCTTTTGACTACATTTTGTTTCTTTACGACTAAAAAGGCCCCTTGTAGCTTGATTTTTGACCTTTTTTGGACACTTGGAGCCCTTTTAACCAGATTTTGTTTCTTTACTATGAAAAGGACCCTTTTTAGCTTGATTTTTTTCCTTTCTGGACACTTAGGGGTCCTTTTAGTTTGATTTTTGATCCTTTTTGGACACTGGGGGCCATTTTTACCACGACTTTTGGACATTAGGGGCCCTATTGACTACATTTTGTTTTTAAAAAGGCCCCTTCTAGGTTGGTTTTTGATCCTTTTTTGGACATAGGGGCCATTTTCACCTCTATTTTTGGATGTTAGTTGGATGTAGTTTGACTACATTTTCTTTCTTTACGACTAAAAGGCCCCTTGTAACTTGATTTTTGATCCTTTTTGGCCACAAGGGGCAATTTTAACTACGATTTTTGGACATTAGGGGCCCTTTCGGCTACATTTGGTTTCTTTACGACTAAAAAGGCCCCTTATAGATTGATTTTTGATCCTTTTTTTGAACACAGGGGCCCTTTTTACCTTGATTTTTGGACATTAGGGGACCTTTTGACTACATTTTGTTTATTTACGACTAAAGAGGCCCTTTTTAGCTTGACTTTTTACCCTTTTTGGACACAACGCTCCCTTTCAACCACGATTTTTGCACATTCGGGGCTCTTCTCGTTCCTTTTTATTTTAGTTTGGTTTCTGCTCTTTTTTGAACACAAGAGGCTCTTTTACAACCATTTTAAGTCTTTTCTCAAAAGTGAATCACCAATAAAAAAAATAAATAATTTAATTATTATGATAAAATGACAGTAAAGACAGCACTGCAGACCAAGTCATCGACCTTAGACTTTAGATTTTATCAACTTCCATGCCCAAAGAAGAAAAAAGAATCGATTATGTTATTATTATTTTAAATATTAAAAAAAACTTTCATGTTCATCGATGATATAAATAAACCATTAAAATAAAAGTCGGTGAACTCTAAGGTCAAAACCCCGTACTTTTATAATCGTCCTTGCTTGAAGGACATTATGACAATTGATATGTTAATCTAATTTATTTAACCGTAAGTCCGAATTGATTAAATTAAAAGTGAAGAAAATAAAAAAGATGCTTTTTTTTAAGGGTAGGTGCATTAATCAACCCCCACCCTAATTAAAATGAAGCCCTTCTTTTGATTTAACTTTTTTGACTCTTCCAATTAGAATTTCGTTAGTGGAGGACCTAGAGAGAGAAAAAGAGGAACCGAAAAATCCGTAATTAAAAGCGGGAGTGTGTCGAGTTTATTGAACTCACCGAACGGCTGGGACTTCCCTCACAAAACCTACTCCGGTAATTATAAATTGCTAAATATGGGCAAGAAGCTCCTCCAGAGTTGAACAACCCGAAAACTTTTCGAGAGCTCGATCTTGTCTTTTTATCGTCCGCATTAAAATGAGGGGAACGATTTTGAATTTTTAATAGGCCTTTTAGTGACTCGACACGGTTAAATAGCAACTTTTATTGTGCAAACTTTGACCGAAAGAAAATGGACGAAAACACGAATTTTGCAGGTCATTGAAAAAGAACAATAACTTTTTATTTCATTTAATTTTCTATAAACTCGTAAATCTTGGAGGAACCTTGGGGGAGGGCGGATTAAACTAGAGGTCATCAAAAGAGATGGTATAAGTCGGAATGGGGATATTTGGGATTAGAGGTATTGTTAGCAATTCTGTTGTATATGGAGTAGGGAATAGGAGAATCTTATGGAGAAATATTTGGGGGAAGGAGTTTTTAAAGGGTAATTTAAGGGTTTGGGTGATCTTGGAGCAATGATGGCGGGAATAAATAAAATTTGGAACCAGAGTTGGTAATTTGGTATGCGTTGGGGGATTAATATTAGAGTTATTGGTGGAGTTAGGGGATATCTCTGTGACTTTTGGGGGGACCAAAGGGTACAAATGTGGGAGAATAGGGGCAATTGGTGGGTCCAATAGAAAGATTTGGATTAGGGGTATCAAATTTGAGTGGTTTGGGGTAGTTAAGGAATCGATGGGGAAAGAGGAGTTAAATTGGGAGTTTTATTAGAGTTTGGGGGTTAGTAATAGAGTTGGGGGATTATTGGGGGATATTGTAGGTAATTAGGTGAGTTGGAGTATATGGGTATATACTGTATAGGAGGTAGTTTGAGCAGGGGGAGGAATTAGGGGGTAATTTCCAATCGATGGGTTCAAGGGGTGGATTTTTTGTGAATTTGGGAGGGGGGTTATGGGGGAAGCATGTGGGGTAAGTAATGGGGGTTCTTTTAGGTGTTTTGTTTTCAAAACTTTTTGAGAAAGTTATCGTAGGGGACAGCTCCCGACTTGCACCATTCAAAGTTAGACAAGGAATGTTCCTAGCATTTTCAATTTTGATGACTCACGTTATAGACGAGCCTTGTTTTTAATGATAAGTTAAGTGAATTGTTTATTACTTTATTAATTTTCATACTGTTATAGGTGTTAACAACTTTTATTGGCCCTTGAAGAGGCTTCTAATAGTATGATAATTGAGTGAATTGGTTATGAATTAAGTTATGGACAAAGCTATGATGTTCAATGTAAATTCCTTTCCATTCGATCTTTTGACAGTGAATGACCAGAGCAGTTTTATAGACTTAGGAACTTTTATTGGGTCTTAAATGAGCGTCATCAAGCGAATTTTATTACAATCAAGGAAGTAGTCGAAAGCCTGTTTTTAGGAACAAATTTTCAAGAAATTAAATTTATCAAATGGACAGGTCCAATGTTTTATTCGAGAGTAGAGGAATTCTCGTTGTATTTTCAGAAAAGAACAAATAGACAGTTCGAAATAAAATCGAACAAAATAAACAAAAAGGAGGGAATGAATTGCCAAAATTTCCATTTCTAAACGTTGTCAAAACATGTAAAAAGAAAGAAAAGAATAAAAGAGGAAACATCGGGGTAAAAAGAGGCTAGGAAATAGAGTGCAATGGTTTCGGGGTGGGAGAAGGGGGTCGGTTCGATGACCGACCTTATGACGTCAGAGACGTTACAGCTGATCACTCACATACGCACACCCGTTGTACACTAGGCCCCCTACAAAAGGGTGAGGCGGGCAGGGGATCCTCTTTTTTTCCATCCCCCCCCCTTCAATTAAACATTCTTTTAAAATCGCCCTAATCGGAACTCTAGCCCGGAACTTCAGGAGGTGATCGCCCGCTCTTCACTTAACATTCCATTCGTCTTAAGTCATTTTTATCGCGAATTTTTACCTACAAGAATATTTTTTTTACCATAGAGGGACAATTTTTGGACACATTGTTGATGACTTCTCTAAGTCTATTTTTATCGATTGACTCATATCTGAATCATTATGGACAAATAGATAAACCTTTAATCAAAATAATGTAAAAATGCTTTTGTTTAATTAAAAGCATTAACTAAAAAGCGTGTTACGTGTATGTAATGGATTAGAATACATAATTTACGTGTAAAAAAACGTCCCCGAACATGTGAGATTCGGCGAGATTAAGCGTAAAGGGGTGGGGGGAGACGATAAGAGTGATAACGATGAGACTTATCTTGAGGGAAGACTGAAAAAGGAGCCTTATCTGACGTAAACAAGGTTCCATTGAACTCAAACTCAATAAGGTTCGCAATCCGAGAAGCCGGACGTTTTTCCTCCTTTTCTACGCTACCTTTTGATTAATTGAGTTCGATAATCATTTTTGTTTCTTATCGCGGAAATATTATTTTATCTCGCTCTTTCAGGAGGGAAAAAAAACGTTATTTATAGAAAAATGTTTAAACAATTTCCACAAATGGAAGAACCTTAAAATTATTTATTTTAGCGGATTGCTTTGTTTGGAGTTGTATGCAAATAAAAAGATTTACTCCCTAATTCCTTATAAGATATTAAAGATTTTATTTATTTTTGGTCTGAAAGAAGCTTTTCTCTCATAAAAATCCAATGTAAAGCGTAAACTCGAAATCCCAACCACGAAGAAAAAAAGCGAAAGAGAGACGGTGCAGACAAAGTTATACCCGATAAAGAGCTCCTTGAGCTCTTCTTATATTGGCAAGTTTGAGGAGAATAGAATAACTTTTCAGGAAGATAGAAGTCTTCAAAGATTTCATATTTTGAGTCCTTCAGAACCCAAAAGTTTTCTGATAGTAGAGGTTCAAATTCAAGCATGATCCTTGGAACCATTTCGCAAGTTGGCCGCTGAAAATGAATCCGTTAGCTAAATCGTGTTTTTTTCCCTCAAAGATTCCTCTAAGCTTATTCACCGGAAACTAGAAAATGGTGAACTTTGAAATAAACTTCGTATTTTCGATATGTTGAAGGAAAGATTTGCTATTCCTGAACCTATTGTCCGCAATCATCAAAAATATTCTTGAACGTTTTGTACGATTCAGGCTTTTGGCACAATTTTCTTGACTTCTAGGTCATTATCATAATTGAATATGAGGTTTTTGTAGTATAGGTATTGGGAGCTATGGGACTTCTTAGATGTAGCCAATGGTTCCCTTATTCTAGCACAGGGGTTGGAGACAACTTGAGAGGCTAGGGTGGCCTCTGGACCTAAGTTGGATTTTCTCTCTATATTCAACGATTTAACATCCTGGACAGCATAAAAGCCAGTCCTGGTGCGTTCGGCCCATTTTGACCGTATTAGCCGTCCACAACGAGCACGTACTTCGATTCTGTTTTAATAAAACAAGGCACAAGCTATGATGATAGGAGATTCGAATCGCTCTATAGAAAGGACTTCAAATTAGAGCATTTGCCCCGTATTCGCCCATCGCTATCGTGCCACAAAAACCTCGATTTCACATACTGATACTCGGGTAACTTGCCCTCAAGTGGTTTCAATGACCGAGTTGGTTTCAATACTCGAGTCGAAGTCCATCATAAAAGTGTCAAAATCTTCAATGTACTCATTCTAAACGAACAAGTGTATTATCCTCCAATGATGGTCAATGACAAGGGAAGAGAGTTTCGGTCACCAGAACCAGTGGTCGCTTACATCGAATAGGGGATCACGTGGCTCCTTAGCTCTAGGGCTCCCGGACACTACACCAGCGGTGCCGCATGAGCAGCTGTCCAGCCTCAACGACTAAGCCCATTTCGTTGCCTAACAGACTGTCTGCATCAGAGGCACCTGTTTGCCGCAAACGCTCTATCGTCTGCACCTATGTAAGCATGCTTCTTTTCGAGACCTATCACGTTCAAATTGATTCTCCTCGACGAGTTATTCTTTTTTCCAAATTCGGTGCAATCGTTTCCACGTTCCGAGAGACCTATTATCTAATATTATTTACTTTCATTAAGATACTAAAGACATCTTTGATAACCACGTGTTGAAGTGGCACGGTTGACAAACTCATTTTAGCACTTTCTTTTGCGTTTCCGCATTTTGATTCCAAAGTGGACGAAAAAAAGGGAATCAACATGTACGATTTAAAAATTTTTGGCAGAAACCTTCTTTATTTCAAGTCACGTCAATGGAATTGGAAAGAGTCCAGATTCTTTGAGTAACGAGACACTTTGTAATGGTTGGATTGTTAACGGTTTGGAAATGAGTTTTGAATATGAAGTGGAGACGGTGTTTTGGCGGGGGGGTGATATCGGGATGAAGCCGAGTGATGATGATTTTGATGTTTTGTCGCGTACCTCGGATTGAATTGGTGGTGTGCGGCTGAGACCTCTCCTGTTGGGCGGGCGAGGCGGGAGGCGTCGTGCTGGACACGTCCTCCCGGGGCGGGGGCGGCCAATTCCCTCTCCCCCTCCCTTCGCCCTCCCTCTCGTCGCTGTCGCCACCGAAAAGTTCTTCAAGCGCCGCCGATGCAGCGTCCATTATTCGTAAACATTTTAACTCAAATCCCGAATTTTATATAAGGGAACGCGCAAAACACTTTTTTTAAGGTAAACTACGCGGTATAAAAGTTAACTAGAAAAAATTAATGTATTAGAAAAACAAAAGAAATGTAAAGAAACCATGAGGGACACTTACACATCGATTATTAAGTCGGTAAGAGAAACGTTAAGAAAGTCTCGGCCAACATGATTTCCCAAGGAAATAATTTTTTTTTATTCTTCACTCGAAGTTCTGGACGAAATTTCCTGACATCTCGCACATTTGGGAAACGACAAAAAATATATTTTCGGGTCTAAAAGGCGTGGGTGACCGGGGGGGAATACGATTTGGCAACGCCGCCGCGAGTTTAACGACCTCGGGCCGCGTACGTCGCGAGCAGCTTCGCCAAAATATTTAAACTTTAAACCAAATTTTACTTTTTTTCAATTTATATTTAAACATCAAACTAGAAAAAAGAGAAAACCCAAAAAAACACAATTTCGAATACACTCCGCGAAATTTTTTTCAAAACAAAAAAAAATTTAGGATAAAAATGAAATAAAAAATGGAAAAATAAAAGAAAATAAAATAAAAAGGGGGGTGGTACGAAAAAAAAAAAAGGTTTTCGAGGTTTGTATTCGAATCTATGGGGAGTTGGCTGTGAAAGGGAGCGCACAAGACTGAGGCTCCTTCCCAGTTCAACGACCGAGTTAGCCTAGTGACGAAACATAACGGAGCCCGGCGAAGAATCACGAACTCCCACGAATCGAGTTATGCAACAAAAACACCCGCCACGGACGCACACCTCACCCGACCGCCGATCAAATGTCTCGTTTTTATTGTTTTTAGGCAAATGGAAAGGGAAAAACGAACTTTTTTCCTGGTCTGGAAAGGGTAAGGACCCTTCGAATTGTATTGCTAAGCTCTTTAAGTGCCTTTTGTATTTTAAAGTACTGTCTTTTTGAGATAAGGAGGATTAAGGCGGTCAAATCGACAAGCATGGTCCTGCCAGGGTTGGAACACTAGCACAGGAAGGACAGTTTATCGTAATAAAGACAATTCGTCCCCCAAAATCAACATTTCAAAAGCCAATGCTCTATCTAAAACCCCCAAATCTTGACAACTATTTTTTCGTCTAAACTCCCCAAAATCGACATTTTAAAAAGCCAATGCTACGTCCAAACCCCCCAATTTTATCGTAATGACTGTTTTTTCGTCTTAGGCCCCCAAAATCAACATTTGAAAAGCCAATGCTCTATCCAAAACGCCCCAATTTGATCTTTTTATCAATATTTACGTCTAAACTCCCATAAATCAACATTTTAAAGAAGCCATGCTACGTCTAAACCCCCAATTTTATCGTAATGACTGTTTTTCGTCTTAGGCCCCCCAAAATCAACATTTGAAAAGCGCAATGCTCTATCCAAAACGCCCCAATTTGATCTTTTTTATCAATATTTACGTCTAAACTCCATAAATCAACATTTTAAAAGCCAATGCTACGTCTAAACCCCCAATTTTATCGTAATGACTGTTTTTTGTCT
The DNA here is from genome assembly GCA_018703685.1 of Orius laevigatus. Lineage (NCBI taxonomy): Eukaryota > Metazoa > Arthropoda > Insecta > Hemiptera > Anthocoridae > Orius > Orius laevigatus. The sequence continues at coordinate 38,138 of JAGWEN010000222.1, forward strand.
TAGGCCCCAAAATCAAACATTTGGAAAAGCCAATGCTCTATCAAAAAGCCCCAATTTGATTTTTTTTATCAATATTTACGTCTAAACTCCCATAAATCAACATTTTAAAAAGCCAATGCTACGTCTAAACCCCCCAATTTTATCGTAATGACTGTTTTTTCGTCTTAGGCCCCCAAAATCAACATTTGAAAAGCCAATGCTCTATCCAAAACGCCCCAATTTGATCTTTTTTATCAATATTTACGTCTAAACTCCCATAAATCAACATTTTAAAAAGCCAATGCTACGTCTAAGTCCCCCAATTTTATCGTAATGACTGTTTTTTCGTCTTAGGCCCCCAAAATCAACATTTGAAAAGCCAATGCTCTATCCAAAACGCCCCAATTTGATCTTTTTATCAATATTTACGTCTAAACTCCCATAAATCAACATTTTAAAAAGCCAATGCTACGTCTGATCCCCCCAATTTTATCGTAATGACTGTTTTTTCGTCTTAGGCCCCCAAAATCAACATTTGAAAAGCCAATGCTCTATCCAAAACGCCCTAATTTGATCTTTTTATCAATATTTACGTCTAAACTCCCATAAATCAACATTTTAAAAAGCCAATGCTACGTCTAATCCCCCCAATTTTATCGTAATGACTGTTTTTTCGTCTTAGGCCCCCAAAATCAACATTTGAAAAGCCAATGCTCTATCCAAAACGCCCCAATTTGATCTTTTTATCAATATTTAAGTCTGAACTCCCATAAATCAACATTTAAAAAGCCAATGCAATGTCTAAAACACCCAATTTTATCGTAATGACTATTTTTTCGTCCAAAGTCCTCAAAATCAACATTGGAAAAGCGAATGCTCTATCTAAAACGCCCAATTTGATCTTTTTATCAATTCTGTGTACTCTCAGCATCCTAAGGATCGACTTGAAATTTTCAGGGCTTTTTCACATCGTACTAAAGACGTTCTGTGGCAAACAGGTCGGTTTGAATTTCGAAACGAAGATTTTTGAAAACTCTTCTTTTTTTTAGCAATCTTTCTTTTCCAAAATCCATTTAATCCTCGATGGGAATTGGAGGTGTAACTTAAGGGCAGCTGGAGACCTCTTCCTCTCTGGAACGATTTTCCTCTAGGATGGGGATTTCACAGACTTGACACTAGAGATTTCAAACTAACAGGCGGATATAGCCTATCAAACTTGAAATTTTAAGGCCTTTGATATCGGTATTCCTTAAAATGAATGTTTTCTTGTATTAAATTGTTCGTTTGGTTAATACCGGATGCTTTTTATGTGGATGCTGAACAATCGCTTTATTGCTGACTCGAGAACCTTCGAAAAAAGTAAAATAAACGAAGGATTTATTACCTCCTAGAAAAAGGTGATTTAAAGGTTAATTTATTGGAACGGTTAGTTCTTTTTTTTAAATAACAGGACCTCGTTTGGACAAAAGGTTCTTTTCACAGTGAAGTAATAAGCGCCTCGGATCAGATACAAAGGGAAAAGTGGATCTCCCTCGAGATGCCAACTTAGAATCCACCGCATTGCACCTCAGACGGAGAAATCCATTTTCGACAATGCAGCTGAGGTGCACCAATTAAGAGTTTAAAAAGATAAAAAAACATGAAAGGAACATCCTATATTTTTGTGATCCCCAGAGCTTCCTGATCACGAATATATAAGCCTCTAGCCTGGGAGCCTCCGTGACGACCACCTCAATAGCCTACTTTCCTACAGAAATCCGCTAAAAAATTTAATTTTGGCAAAATGTCTGATGGAAAAAAATCGCGATAAGTGTTGCAAGACAAGAAGGTCCAATGGTTGAGACCACAGACGTTTACATCATCGCCCTTAAACTTTCACCGATTTTTTTTTCCTCGTTCGCCTTTAAAAACACAAAAAACCGTCCGGTTTATTGAGTTCTTTCTCTTTTTGCGAGACCGAACCCTAAAATTTTAATAAAACGATAGGAATCTTCGACAAAAGAGTCGTTTTGCGGAAGGGAACTAGGAAGTTGACAAGACTAGTTAAGTTTCATTATAGAGGCCTCTGAAAGGGACCTGACCAGCTGCATTCAAAACACGTTTACCGAACAAAAAGCGTTCAAAACCCTTCTTTGTCAAAGAAAAACGTGATTTAAAAAAAAATTATCGCCTCGACGGTTTTTTCTCACATATTGGACATAACGTTTAAGTTTTTCAGCTAAAATTTATCATGACAATTTTTCGTCTAGAGCCCCCAAAATCAACAATAAATGGTCTATTTAAACCCCTAATTTTATCATGACAATTTTTCGTCTAGAGCCCCCAAAATCAACAATCGATTTAAACCCCTAATTTTATTATAATGACAATTTTTCGTCTAGAGCCCCCAAAATCAACAATCAATGGTCTATTTAAACCCCCTAATTTTATTATAATGACAATTTTTCGTCTAGAGCCCCCAAAATCAACAATCAATGGTCTATTTAAACCCCCTAATTTTATTATAATGACAATTTTTCGTCTAGAGCCCCCAAAATCAACAATCAATTGTTGAACCCCCCAATTTTATCATAATGACAATTTAGAGCCCCCAAAATCAAAAATCAACACTCTGTTGAACCCCCAAATTTTATCATAATGACAATTTTTCGTCTAGAGCCCCCAAAATCAAAAATCAATACTCTGTTCAACCCCCCAATTTTATCATAATGACAATTTTTCGTCTAGAGCCCCCAAAATCAACATTCAAAAGGCGATTTGTCGGTCCAAAACCCTCTAAATGTTCGTAGAAGTCAATTTTTCGTACGGAGCCCCCAAAATGCAAGCATAAAATCGTGTTTTTAGTCTAAATATTCCAAAATTTAAGTAAAAAAGCTATTTTTCAGTACTTAAAACTTGTTAGATAACAAAAAAAGATCGAACATTTAGTACCATGAGCTAGCCAAGTAACGAAACAGACGTAGAACATGAACGAAATAAAATGGGAGAAAAAAAAGCGACGGAAGGGACGTCAAGTGGGAGAGATTACACAAGGTTACGAACTCGTGGTTCATTCACCAATAGCGGCAAGAATTTAAAAGTTGAGCAAAAACGAATAAAAAATTATTTTTCTTCCGCGTATAAAAAGTCGTGGGAGTCCTTCTCGATGAGATTCCCAACGGCGGCTATTTTTAAAACGGCCACCGTCTTGTAAAACGTCGTCTTTAAATTTAGAAAAATCGCGACGCAGCCTTTCCAAGTCGTTCACAACCTAAAAACGAGCAAATTTTCATTCAAGCGTTTTAGTGAAAACAAGGTCCTTCGACACTTTTGGTCGTTTGAGTTTTAGACCCTTCTGTTCTTGGGAACCATTGAAATAGCCTTATTTTCTGGCTCAAAAAAAAAGTTCATTTTCTGATAGATCAGTTTTTGCGAGTCTGATAGTCCAGATTCAGGACCGTATCCAAATTACTTGAAATTTGGAGAAGAAACTTTTCGTTCTGGGGGCAACGAACGGCATTATTGAACATATATCGACAGAAAAAAAAAGTGGGTGGGGGAAGCTCGATATCACTAATTATCGCGTCAGGATTGTTGACATGTCTCAAGCCTTAAATGAGCCGGGTAATTGCCCTGTCGACCACCCCCCTTCTCCTTTGTTTATCGCCCTTATAACAAATTGCAGAGTGGGCCTTTTTTTCTTAGTCTGTCTCCCTATAAAAATTTACCAAGGAGACTAAAATCCGAGGGAGAAAAAATACAATCTTGTTTTCGTTGTAAACATCAATTTACGCCGAGTTGTAGCGCTTGGACTTATTTTTATTGATCCTCCGGGGTTCTTTTGTTGGGAAAAACAATTCGCGAAATGAGAAATGGAGGTTTTAATTTGTTATTAACGTTTTTTTGGGAGTTTCGTGAAGTTGGGGTTGGAAAAAGAGGGATGGGAAAGCGGGGAGGGACCCTGCAAGGCACTGCCATCCTCACCTGGGTCTTATCTGGACGTTGAACCCGGCCCGATCCGCTAACAAGTCCTCCGCCCAATTCAAACACAGAATATCATTACAAGTTTCCGCCTTCTGGATCGTACCGGTACAATAAAACCCTTCCCCGCTTTTCCACCCAAAGGCCAAAACCATCAATTTGTTTTCCAATCCGACGTTAAATTGGAATCGTGTCGAACAAGCGCCATGCTTTCCGACTGCTTCTTACTAGTTTTTATCATTTTGTCACTGTTTTGAGTCTTCTGTTATTTAAAGCAAAACTAACAACTTAAATGGCTATAATCCAGATCAATCCAACCAAACTACCCTTAAAAACTTCAATAAATAAGCCCTTAGCACCTAAAAATCAACCCAAAATGAACTCACTACAAAACCAACTTCACCCACAAGATCCTCTCCATCCTAACTAAATCTCCCAAAATGTACACCAAATGCCCCCTCTGCTCCCAAATCCTATCATCAAACCATTTTTCACTCCAAACCATTACACCATGTGAAGTGTGGCACCAGCCTAACCCTATGACTCCCTCAACTATGCCACACTTAGCATATATTGGTACCTAATGATCCCCCAATAACAGAATTCCCCCAACTATTGCCCTCATGACTCCACTACTCCTAAAGCCCATCATATATCTCTTACTCCAAACTATTACGCCATAAGAATACTCAAATTATCCCCCCAAACGTCCTAGGTAGGTACTCACAAGGGACTAGCCGAGGTAATCACAAAACCCATTATAAAACAACCCCCCATGATAACCAAACTGGCCCTTTTGCTCCCCTAGGACCTAATGCCCCAAATAACTCTCTGACTCCCCCAACTATCCCCCTGACGACAGCCTCCTAATTGACTCCTCATTTACTCCTCCTCCTGGCGTAGAACCCGCGTTTTATATCTACTTAAATTATTAAACACAGAACACACATAAAATTATTAATGTAGCAACAGTTACAAAACTCCTAAATCCCATCATCTATCATTCACTCCAAACCATTACCCCATAAGAATCCTCAAGAATCTCCCCGTAAGAATCCCCCTATTTCCCCCCAAATGAAAAAACTAGGTACCCACAAATCAAATTATAGAAAACATCCCCCCAAGCCCAATTCCAACAAACTGCCCCCATTTCAAACTGCAATTAGATCTACCCCGCTAACTCTCTAACTCCCCCAGTCCACCAATTTCCCTAAATTGGTCCCCGACGCTACCCATTATCATAGCCCCCCCGCCACGATTCACTGAACTCCCCCAACTATTCCCCACATGACTCCAATCTCCCCTCATTTCACTATACGGTCCCCCAACCTTGAACCTGAACCTATCCCCCCAAAATGTCTCTATCGCTCCTAAACTTAACTGAACTCAAATTCCCCAAACATCCCCCAATTTCCTCTAAACCACCACCACACAGATCCTGGGTCATTATGACCCAACGAACCATCCTTAAACCGTTTCTAAATACCCAGCTTGAAGGTGAGGAAGTTAAAGGACTAAGAAGATCCTAATTTCAAGAAAAAAAAAGTTAAATATTTATTAATTAAACAATCTAAAAAAAATTAATGAGCATATTAGAGATGAAAAATGCAAGTTTGAATTATTCGAAATGTAAATTAAGTCTCCAAGAGAGAGTAAAAGGACGAGGTTCAAGTCAAAATGTCGCAACTTGCGGTCGGCCTGTAAAAGCTTTGACTGTATTTGGGCTTCAGTGAGTCAGCGAACACATGTGGCCCAAAAGGCGCAGACCCTTCTGCTACCCAGAAGGTAAATTTACATCGAAAGAAATATAAAAAATTTAATATCTCTTTTTGAAAGGAAAAACCAAAGATATAAAAAAGAAAAACACAAAATTGATTTTAAAAAAAACTTCTAGAAAAAATTTTTAATAATAATATCAAGTATATTAAAATTAAAAGAATACTTCAATAAAAAAGGAAGGAAAAAACCTTTATTGGGTAACGGTTTGGTCTAGGGGGGGATGAAAGAACGAAGAGGGGGGTTCTGCCCATCAAGAATTCTCCAAGTTACTGTGTCAATGAACTAGTAAGGAACGCATGCGCATTTTACGCTTGACCCACTTTTTTGCCTCTACGTCTATGTATTATTAGTCAGGTAGGGACAACAGATCCGAGTATTTATAGGCGATCGAGCCAACAAAATACGAGAAGTCTACGCAAATAAGAGGGACGCCCGTCGGGATGGATGTGTCAATACGCCGAAAGAGATGGTTGGGGGGGGGTCACCTTTTTTTAACAAAGCCCAGCCGGGAGTATTTGGTCGATGACGAAGTTGTAAGAATAGACCTCGGGAAGATCGAAAATCAACAAATTTTACTTCCAGATGTCAATCTTGGCAAAAAGGTTCAAAGAAGCTTCTAAAAAATAGTTGCAGAAAAGGGGCTGAGGTTACCAAAAGTAAAATCAAAGCTGGCAATTTCGAGATATACAGGAAATAGCAAAAAACCTCGTTTTTAACATATAAACCGTCAATTTTTCGCTTATTCACTCTATTATATGTTAAAAAATCTCTTAAACTATAAAATAAATGAAGGTTCCAACATAAAAACGATGAGGTTCCATATTTTGTTAGGATCGCGATTTAAGTGACATCTAGGGGAGAAATACATGAAGCTTTCCAATCCATAAAATGTCGAATTGATTTTAAACGAATTTAACACCTACACCATTAATCAAATTCTTTTGGCTCTCACGGAAAAACCATTCATCATATCGGGACCAGATTAGATCATTTTTAAGATATTTTAATGCAGAATATTTTTCAACTTTTATGTATTCTGTATCTACTATATCTTTGGCTCTAGAGACAAATACGTAAGTCCCAATCCGACTTGAACTTTTGGCTCTCACCCCAAAACTACCCATCCGATTGAACCCCGATTAGGTTATAGCAAAAGTCCAAAATCAACGTTCTTAGGCTATCGTGTATCGAAGAAAAAATAATTTATTTTTTTTTCATTAAAAACTATTATCAATCAGATTTACTCAACAACTTTTTCTATCTATTATCAATGACCTAAATTTTACAATCGAAAGGACTGTAGGGGAAAAATAGTTTAAATTGTACAAAAAAGATGAATAAAAAAATTGGGGCCAAAAAATTCACCTTTCTCAAAATAATTTTTATTCAAAGGTTAATGATCGACTCAAAGTGCCTAATCTGCTTGTCCGATTTCGTCGAATTTTCCTTTAAAAAATAGATTAAAAATGTGTTAAATTTTGGTGTTAACCACCTTTTACAAATTAACGCCAAGTCATTGACTTGGGTTTCATTTCTTACGTTACTAAATCAATTTCAAATTAAAATTACAAAAAAAGTGTGTTTTTTTCATGTAACGGATAAAGAATAATTTGATCCGGTAATTAGTTGATTATTAGTTCTCCGAGTGGGCAATCTTTTATAATAAAAGCTAACAGCTTGGCCGAGTTCGATGACCTTTTGTGCCTTTTTTTTTCTTTTCCTTCTCGCCTTCTCTATAACCTTATCTTCCACTGTTCTTCCTATGTCCATCTCGCTCTTTTTTTCTTCTCTTTTTGATTCGCGTATAAGCCGAAATTTCAGGGGGGAGATAATGAAGGGGTCATGCCGATATCGACCGAAATGTTCAGTTTGGGGTTGCTTTAAAAACGTGCTTTGAAAATTAAAAAAATTGCGAGTGCGAAATGGGAAGCATGCGAAGGGCAAAAGTGAAACAATTTTCTAATTAGATGGTGCATCGTTTAATGTCGTCCTCTCGCCTAGATGAAACTTGGAAACAATTTTCTACAATTCTAAAACGCAGTTTTACGTACAAGAGAAAAAATTCAATCGCCTTTTTAAACAGGAACAAATTGTCAAAACATTATTAACCATAAAATGAGTTTAAAAGAGGATTGTCTAAGCTTGAAAATGGCATATCAAGCAAGTAAATTGGTTAGAAATCAAGAAAGTTAATGTTTAGAACTACAGTGTTACTTTAATCAACCTCTTCGATGACAGGAGAATCGATTTCATTTGAAAGATGTCTAAGCTTTGAAATGATAAAACTGGTGAATAGTGAGAAATGAATTTTTAAAAGTTTCCATTGGAATTTCGAGGATTTAAACCACTTATGTGACATCAGCGGCGTCATCGAGGGAAAAGGAGTGGTTTTAGCACTTATAACCACTAAATCAAAATTAACTAAGCTTTGAATTGGCCAATTGACGAATGGGGTGAAATAGGTAACACGATTGTAAAAGGGACACCAAAAATTGGGTAAAAGGGACAGCACGAATGGGGTACAAGGGACACCAAAAATTGGGTAAAACCGTAAAAGGGACAAGAAAAATTGGGTAAAAGGGACACCAAAAATTTGGTAAAGGGGACAGCACAAATGGGGTAAAAGGGACACCACAAATTGGTTAAAAAGGACACCTACAATTGGGTAAAAGAGACACCAAAAATGGGGTAAAAGGGACACCACGAATTGGTTAAAAAGGACACCTAAAATTGGGTAAAAGGGACAGCACAAATGGGGTAAAAGGGACACCACAAATGGGTTAAAAAGGACACCTAAAATTGGGTAAAAGGGACAGCACAAATGGGGTAAAAAGGACACCACAAATTGGTTAAAAAGGACACCTACAATTGGGTAAAAGAGGCACCAAAAATGGGGTAAAAGGGACACCACGAATTGGTTAAAAAGGACACCTAAAATTTGGTAAAAGAGACACCACAAATTGGTTAAAAAGGACACCTAAAATTGGGTAAAAGAGACACCAAAAATGGGGTAAAAGGGACACCAAAAACGGGGTAAAAGGGACACCTAAAATTGGGTAAAAGAGACACCAAAAATGGGGTAAAAGGGACACCAGGCATTGGTTAAAAAGGACACCTAAAATTTGGTAAAAGAGACACCACAAATGGTTAAAAGGACACCTAAAATTGGGTAAAAGTACACAAAATGGATAAAAGGGACACAAAAACGGGGTAAAAGGGACCCTAAAATTGGGTAAAAGAGACACCAAAAATGGGGTAAAAGGGACACCAGGCATTTGTTAAAAAGGACACCTAAAATTTGGTAAAAGGACCCACAAATTGGTTAAAAGGACACCAAAAATGGGGTAAAAGTAACACCAAAAATGGATAAAAGGACACCAAAAACGGGTAAAAGGGACACCTAAAATTGGGTAAAAGAGACACCAAAAAAGGGGTAAAAGGGACACCAGGCATTGGTTAAAAAGGACACCTAAAATTTTGGTAAAAGAGACACCACAAATTGGTTAAAAAGGACACCTAAAATTGGGTAAAAGTAACACCAAAAATGGGATAAAAGGGACACCAAAAACGGGGTAAAAGGGACACCTAAAATTGGGTAAAAGAGACACCAAAAATGGGGTAAAAGGGACACCAGGTATTGGTTAAAAAGGACACCTAAAATTTGGTAAAAGAGACACCACAAATTGGTTAAAAAGGACACCTAAAATTGGGTAAAAGTAACACCAAAAATGGGATAAAAGGGACACCAAAAACGGGGTAAAAGGGACACCTAAAATTGGGTAAAAGAGACACCACAAATTGGTTAAAAAGGACACCTAAAATTGGGTAAAAGAGACACCACAAATTGGTTAAAAAGGACACCTAAAATTGGGTAAAAGTAAAACCAAAAATGGGATAAAAGGGACACCAAAAACGGGGTAAAAGGGACACCTAAAATTGGGTAAAAGAGACACCAAAAATGGGGTAAAGGGATCCCTAACCATCCCTAGACCCTGACCAAGCCAAAAATATCGGTTCTGGGGATCCTAGAGAAATAGTATGGGTCTACAAGAATCTAAAACGATCTTGCCTGTGTTTACACCCATTATATTGGTATCTGGAGACTCTAAAAGCCATAAATGGTGTAAAAGGGGCCACGCAACAAAGAAATCTTGCCACCCTAAAAGCAAGTTATGAATTTCCCCTTTCCAGCAAATTCGATCAAGTTTTGAAGAAAAATAGTGGTTTTTAGCGTTTTTGAAGAAATTGACTTTGAAAGAGTCTGCTCTAAAACTAATGCCAGTGATGAATTGTTAAAGTTTCAACCAAAAAGACTTCAATCATTTGGGGAAATTTAATTGCTTTTTTGACAGCAATTTTTTTTTTTTTTTTTTTTTTTATTAAACAAAAATTGACTTAGAAAGAGGATTATTTAATCTTTAAAACTACACATACAGCATCGAAATAGGTGAAAATTTAATGGAGTTATGAATTGTTAAGGTTCCCATAGAAATTTCGAAGATTTCCACCACCTGTGCGAATTAAATCGCACTAATAGAAGCAAAAGGATATCTTTTTAAGCTTTGAAATGAAGTATCGGGTAAACAGTTAAGGGAGTTATGACTATCTAAAGTTTCATTTTCGATTTTGTAATAGGGGATCCGAGCAGTTTAGGGGTCCAAGTCTTCTATCCTAGTGAAAAACATGTTTTTAAAAGGGCTGAGAAGTTGCAAGTCCGTAATAATGAGAGTCATTTTTTGGGTGTCGTCTAGACGAAAAGCATGCCCGTCTTTTGTCGTTGGGGTGACTGCATCGCGATGCACCATGCACCCCCTATTGATTAAAGGAGGACCCGGGGACACTGGCGCTCCGTGAAGCGAGCGGCGAGCAAAAACCACCCGCGCCCACACACACAAACAAACACCCCCACCTCTTATCTTTCAATTTTCCCTTCCGCAACCTTGAAAAACGACGCTTTTCATGCATTTTTTAATCCTTTTTCGTGGCTCTTTTTTATAACCTTGTTGGGCGCAATGTGTTCTTCGGGGGGGAAGCACGGCGAAAAACTTACGCAAGAGCCGAGTCGGGTACCTCCCTCTGACGCAATAGAGAAAGTTCGCAACCATGAGGGGCCCCCTCAACAACTATCGCACCCGGCCGAATCCCCAATGACAATTTTCGTTAACATCCAATCAAATTTTTATATCAAAAAACATAAATCAAACTATCCTGAAAACAATAAACAAACGAGATTCATAGGATAATAAACACACATAAATATCCTCTCTTAGCCCTTTAAATCAGTAAAACCAACCATATTTTAGACGCACAAATAGCCAAAATGGTAACAAAAAAATTTTTACTAGTAAAAGGAAATTTAAAAGGCCTTTCTCTAATTTATTTGGAAAAAGACTTTCTTGAGAAGCTCTTATTTTAAAATAATTAACCTTTCTAATAGGCTGTAAGCCATTTAAAAATAGTTAAACAACACCAAGAGAGTTAGTCCAGTCGAATTAGACATGACTAGGTACATAACAATAGAAATAGAGAAGGGGAAAAATTGGTTTTTTAAAGATAGTTTTGGGGCTTTCGATTAGTGTCAAGAGAATCTTCAGCGAGACACTCTAAAGTCATAGTACTGGTATCTATAGAGGCTCTAAAGCATTCTTGCTGGTATGTATTGAAAGCCATTGTATTGGTGCCTGGAGACTATATAGAGAGACGATACCAGTGAGCTATTACATATTATATTGAGTACTAATCATCATATTGGTGGAATTAGGATCCATAGTTCTGGTCGACTATCTATGGCCACGCGGAGTTTACAGACACTGTATGGGTGTCTGGAGAACCTACATCCATCACATTGGGGCCTACAGACTTTAAGGACATCATACTGCATACACCAGTTCTATCATACACCAGTCTAGAGGCTCAAGTATCATACTCGAGTCTCAAGCCATTATATTGGTATCTGGAGATTCTAGAGCCTATATAGGTGTCAAAAGAATCAAAAGCAATCTCGTGGTGTTGACAGCTATTATATTGGTGTCTGGGACGATACAGCAACCAGTGAGCCATTATATTGATTACTAGTCATCATATTGGTGTCTAGAGGCTTAGACAACCCTGGTAGATTCTAAGGCCACGTGGTGTCTACAGACTGTATGGGAGTCTGGAGTCCCTTCAGCCATCATACTGGTGTCCATAGACTCTGAAGCCATCTTACTGGTGTCTAGAGGCTCAAGTATCATACTTGAGTCTCAAGCCATTATATTGGTATCTGGAGACAATCCATCGTATTGGTGTCAAAAGAATCTAAAGCAATCTCGTGATGTTGACAGCCATTATATTGGAGTCTGCATGTAAGTACCAGTGAGACTTATTGATTTCTACAGTCATCATATTGGTGTTCTAGAAAATCTAGACTCTGGAGCCATCAAACTGGTGTCTAGAGATTCTGGAGCCATTATGCCAGAGCCTAAAGCCATTATATGAAAGCAGAAGACTCTAAAGCCACCATAATGAATAAGGATTGTGAAAAAACCTTATTGGTGTAGCCATTATATTGGATTCTAGGGACTCTAGAGCCATCGCTTCGGTGTCTAGACTCTATAGCCACCTTACTGCTCTCTACAGCCTCATTGGTGCCTGGAGACTCTAAAGCCATCTTACTGGTATCTAAAGAGTAGAGACTCTAGAAGCATCATAATTCTAAGTATTTTCATTTATTGGTGTAATCGGCAAGTATTAAGTCGTCTATAAATCCTCAACTACAAGAAATCTTAATTTTCTTCGAAATTTTATTTTAACCTTTTCTTATTTCGTAGATACATCAGTTTTCGAAAGATGTGGTAGTGTGGTAGCGAAAAACCGACATTATTTAAAAAATAGATTATAGCGAGACGAATGGATTATTTTTGACATTTTCAAATTCATTGGGTTCTTGAAACCTGATAATTAATCCCAAAATGTTGTATTATAAAAAAATTATTCGAGAGAAAGTTGAAATTGAAACCAGTTATGTATATGAAGTGGAAACTGATAATTTTTTAACTTCGGTTTTTACGAAAACTAGGTCATGTTTACGCACATATTGAAAAAAGTCTAAAAAACATTAATAATAAAAAATTTATTATCGGGGCGGCTGTACCTTTGATGGATCCTGAAGATGTGTGTGGCTGTTGGGAATTGTGAGGGCTCTCGGATTCCTGGTCGGAATCCAATTTCGAGCTAACGTTATTCCACATTTCAAACATTTTCAACTTTTTTAAAGGTCGGTGATGGTTTTTTGGCACTTTTTAGGTTTCGTCCATGTGACTACCGGTTAAGGTACACATGATTTAATCCGATTCTGTAAAAGAAATTTGGGGGAATAACTTTAAAAATTTGGAGTGCCACAATTTTTTGGTCCCTAAAACGTAAAAAATACACTAAACGAATGGCCCTAAGGCATTTTTCACCCTTAAAATCTTCAAAAATCAGATTTTGGTTTAAAAAAAAAAAAATTAAAATTTTCAGGTTGAACAATGGGGGTATCCCCCTAGTTTAGAAAAAATTATCACCAATTATCACCTACAAGAATTTTGAGGGGAAAACATATAATGATAGGTTTTGAGCGATTTGCCCTTTTCCTATCCTAGTTGCTAGGCAAAGGAAATTTTGACCTATAAGTCGTTTTGAGTTCTTTGAAGGCAAAAATTTTGATTTTTTGATGTTTGAAAGGGGCCAGAATGTTAAGCCGGCAAAAAAGCGAAATCTTAAGTCGTGAGATGGGAACGGGAGTTCGGGCGATTTCCCCTTTCTTACTTCCTGACGTAACATCACCTCCCTACTTCGCCCTCCCTTGGATCCTGGCACACCAACCCTTTTACATAATAACTTTCTTTCAAGCCAATCAATTTTATCAGCTAAGCATCAAGAAAAAATGGAGGGGGGCACGTGGGTCCTAATTTACATAAGAAAAAAAAATTTATAATTTTTTCCAGGAGAAAAAATTTTGTTAAAAAAATGTGGCAAAACAAATTTTTAAAATTATAAATTTACCTTTATTCATGGGGATTGAAAAACTAAAATATATCCAATTTGGGGTTCACTATCACATACACAATGGTCACAGCACAGAAAACACACGAGAAAAAAAAATCACAGATCACCAAAAAAATTCGAAAAAAGATCCATGCGCGGAAAAAAAATTACGAACGAGATCCTCGCCGGAGAAGAGCTAGCAACTCACTGATTTTCGTGATAGTTTTCGACTCCCCCCTCCCCTCCTGTGGGACTCTAAAGTCGAAACTCCCTATCCCCCCTCGCTTTTCGCTCTCTCTTCCCACCCCTTCTCGCCTTTCCAACGCCTTTGCTTCCCCGATAAAAAATGCCTAAAAATTCGTCTTTTGAAGAAGTTTTTTCTTCCTTTCTTCCTACTCACTTTTCGAAGATTCGACAAATTCTTACCTGAAACAAAAAATAAAATTTTTTAATTAAAAAAAAATGCTCAAAAATAATATATTAATGATTGTTCCACCTAGCCGAAATGCTGGATGGGAGATATCGAAATGCATGATTGTTAATTCCTGAAAGTACATGATGGGTGATTTCTCAATACTTGATGGGTAAATAATGCATGATAGGAAAAATTAAAATGCATGGTTACTAGCGAATGATGGGGTGCTCTCATAATGCATGATGGATAATTCTAGTCAAGCAATACATGATGACTGATGAGTGATGAGTAACCGGTTTTTTATGCAAAATAAAGAATCAATTCTTTTAATCATTGAAATCATCATCAAAAAACCGTCAAAACAAAGAAATCAATCATTCTCCTTAACAATCATTCATCAATTCGTTGATGATTTGACTGATTGATAGAATTGATTCTTTATTTTGCATAAACATCCGGTCTGATGAGACATATCGAAAAACATGCACGATTGTTACTAGAATGATGGGTGCTTTCAAAATGCACGATGGGAAATGTCGAAATGCATGATTGTTACTAGCGAAATGCATGATTTTTTCTCAATGCATGATGATTGATGGCGAATTCTAATAAACTAAGAATTGCATGATGAAAAATATCGAAATGCATGATTGTTCATTCCTAAATGTATTGTACATGATGGGTGATTTCTCAATGCATGATGGGAAACATTAAAATGCATGATTGTTACTAGAGAATGATGGGTTCTGCCATAATGCATGATGATTGTGGCAAGCGAAATGTATGATGGATTATTAGTGATTACTAAGCATGATGGGAAATATCGAAATAGTAAATTATTGTCAAAAATCCAAATGTATGATCGGTAATTTCTGAATAAATGATTGTTACTGGCGATTTTAAAATGGATGATAGGAAATATCGAAATGCATGATTGTTAGAAGCGAAATGCATGATTGATTATTTCTCAATCCATGATGGGTAATATGGAAATATAGAAATAGGTTGAGGTATCTAGATATCAGATTGGACAGAAAAAAGAAAAAAATCGCACTAAGATTTTTTGATATTTTGCAACCAAAAAGTTCAAAATACCTAAAATGAACTTTTTTTTTCGTGTTTAGTGTTTACAATTTAAGTTGAAAATCCATTAAGAAAACGTAAATAAAGATCCCCCCCTTTCCATTTTCGATTAAAGGGCGATTTGTTACGCCTGATAAAAATCCGCGTGGGCTTCATTCAGAAAAACCATGAATGAACTAAAAAGATTAAAAGTCGCCTACCTTCGTTACACTTTGATAACAACCCATTGTAGATACTCTAATAAAAATACCTATAAGCAGATTTATTTGAAAAGTAATCTATCGAGAATAAAACGATTTTCGATGTTTTCTAAGTCAATATTGTTAGTTCAAACAAAAACCTCAAATACAAGAATTTATTTCGGTTTTTTCATTTATTTTGATTTTGATGCCCCACTCAACGTCGGTATAAGTAAAAATCGAACAAAAATTTTGGAAGTTTAGGACGTTAAGTAGTAACATCGTTCCGCACTGAATGTGTTAAAAAACTGATAAAATCTGAGCCAAAGACAAAAAAATTAAAAAAAAATTATCATAAATATCCATTAAAACAGGAAAAATACTATTTTATCTAAGGGGACCACAAATCTCCCTGCGGTTTACCAAAAATGACAAAAAGACCGGATTAAAAAATTCGATTTATCTCTTTAAAAAAGAAAAAAACGTTTGGATAGAGCTGAAAATAAAGGGGTTACAAGGAAGAACAGATTGAACGACGGCTATCTCTCAGGTTTTGGACCATCTGGGTTTTTATTATAGTCGAGGAAATTCGAACAATTAAAATCTCCGTATACCGTTAATTAAATACAAAATCTGACCGGAAGATTCAGAGTAGCATATGTCGGGGAGAGCATATGTTTGAGGGCATTGTCAAAATAACGAGTCCCGTTATAATCTTACCTGGGATAACCACCGAACGGATTCTATTAATTTTTTTTTCTCAGAGGATACTCGAGTTTCGAAGTTCAAGGGTCCTTAGGTAAAGTACCATTTTTAGGAGTTGAGATTTACGCTGTCTGGAGCTCCATCAGCAGATAACTTTCTCAAGAAAATTGATACCAAAGGTTGGTGGTGGAGAATACTGTATGAAAGAGGGGTGATGGTGAAGAGCTCTGTAGAACCCCAAAGGTTTTTGTAAGGATTTGTCCTCGATATTTTATTTAGTCCAAAAAATTCACGTTTTTGGCCCCAAAATCATGGGTTGGAATGAATTTTTAGTTCGGAAAATCCCATTCGAACGGAGGCAGTTGTGCGCGATGTTAAATGTGGGTCATCTGTTTTGATTCGCGTCCAATTTTGCAGTAGAAAAGAAAAAAAAAGTCGAGACGAGAGGTGAAAGATTCCCGACGGGTAAATCACCCAAGGGGTCGATGGAACCGGTCAACTAGGCCAAATTTATTTTTTTGGGCTTCTTCCGATTTCGAAATCGAAAATTAAAACCCCAGATCGAAGGCGATTTTTTTTCGGCAACTTAATTACGATTTTAAACAAAATTAATGAAAGCGATCAACTCCTGAAATATTCGCTGTCAACTGCCCGTCCTTGACATAATTTCTAAGAAAAAAAAATTTAAAAGTTTATATCCAAACATTTAACTCATTTAACTTTTTATCACAAAAACTAATAATCTTCCAAATTTTCCTCTTTTAATAATAATAATAATACTTTTCTTACCATTTCGGATTTAATAACCTAAAAAGGTTATTATTTATATAACTCCATCATTTTCATCGTAAAATTAAAAATCCGCTAAAATTTGCTTATGATTCGAAAACAGCCCAAAAAGTTAAATTAAAATTTGTACCTACAAATGAAATTATTTTCAAACACATCCTAGGGTTCACAAAAAAAGAATTCCTAATTTGGTCAATTTAAATACATTTCCTTAGTAGTGGAAATTTCTCGTCTCTATATGGTCTAGCTTGAAGAAAATAAACTCCGGGACTGTTTAGCAATTCTACAGCGTTGTAAAAACGCTTGCCGGGAGGAGTAAAGGTATGAATAACTAAGAGTGCCAAAGAAGATGGAGCAAGAATATGCAAATGAAGAAAAATGTAAAAAAATGAGGTCGTTTTAGGTAAATTTGCCTTTTTCTCTTTTATGTTAAAGAATGAAATTAATTTAAATTATAAAGGCGAATTGGTTGTAAGGGTTGAATGGGTGGGGGGGTCGCTTATTTGAATAGGATGTACCTGAAGATTGAAGCAAACATGCCAGGTGTTTTGCCTTCATCCCGTTACTTTATCAATAGGTGAAGATACACAACACCCACCACGCGGCCTTCCGGAACTTTTTTAAGGGCGTTTCTTATTCGTGGGAACCTTTGGAAATCCATTATTCCTAACTAAGGTTCATTTTTCAGTTTAAACAAGGTTTTATCAAGTGTTTATGTAGTGAAGGGTAAAGGAAAGGGGTGACCACATTCAAAGATTTTTACGCAAAACGCATTGTCCTTATGCGTACAGGAATTTTTACTCATTTCTTGGACGACAGCAATCCAAAAAGATAATAAAATAATTTTTTGGACTATTTTTGACGAGAAAAGACCCATTTCAGCCAGATTTTGAACCTTTTTTCGGTAAGAAAGACCCCATTTAGCCAGATTTTAACCCTCTTTGACACAAAAAGACACATTTCAGACAGATGATGACCTTTAGCAGCCTGATTTTGACCCTTTTAGACAAGGAAAGGCCCTTTTAAGCCTCATTTTGAAACTTTTTTGATAAGAAAATATAATAAACGTAGTACCTCAGGAAAAAATACAGGGCCAGTCGGTAGGATCGAACCCGGGACCTTCACAATGGGAGGCATTCACGCTACCCAAGTAGCTAACTAGACCCGGATTCTCAAGTACCTGAAAGTCCTCCCCTTTACTAGAAGGCCTACGAGTTCCTCGACTACAACACCATCTTCCCCTCATTTTCCCAAGGTACATCTGATTGACTACAGTCCGGGACGGCAATAGCTGCAGGCAATAGCTGCCCCCTCCGAACCGTGACGGCAATATCTGCCGGGCAATTGCTGCCTAACCAGTCGAGTATCCCATCCTCGTCGCCAATATAATAAACGTAGTACCTCAGGAAAAAATACAGGGCCAGTCGGTAGGATCGAACCCGGGACCTTCACAATGGGAGGCATTCACGCTACCCAAGTAGCTAACTAGACCCGGATTCTCAAGTACCTGAAAGTCCTCCCCTTTACTAGAAGGCCTACGAGTTCCCCGACTACAACAGAAAAGACCCTTTTTAGCCAGATTTTGACCCATTTAGTCAAGGAAAGACACTTTTCAAACAGAGTTTGACCCTTTTTGACAAGAAAAGACTCTTTTCAGCCTGATTCTGAACCTTTTTTTGGTAAGAAAGACCCTATTTAGCCCGATTTCAACCCTTTTTGACACGGAAAGACACATTTTATGACCCTTAGCAGCCTGATTTTGAACCTTTTTTTTTATAAGAAAAGCTCCTTTTCAGCCTGATTTTGACCCTTTTAGACAAGGAAAGACCCTTTTAAGCCTCATTTTGAAACTTTTTTTTATAAGAAAAGACCCTTTTTAGCCAGATTTTGACCCATTTAGACAAGAAAAGACACTTTTCAGACAGAGTTTGACCCTTTTTGACAAGAAAATACCCATTTCAGCCAGATTTTGAACCTTTTTTGGTAAGAAAGACCCTATTTAGCCAGATTTTAACCCTTTTTGACACGGAAAGACACATTTTATGACCCTTAGCAGCCTGATTTTGAACTTTTTAGACAAGGAGAGACCCTTTTAAGCCTCATTTTGAAACTTTTTTTTTATATGAAAAGAACCTCTTAAGCCAGATTTCGACCCATTTAGACAAGGAAAGACACTTTTCAGACAGAGTTTGACCCTTTTTAACAAGAAAAGACCCTTTTCAGTCAAAATAATATGACCCTTTTTTGACCAAAAAATGTATGAATGTACGAATTTCGATTTATATATAAGTATAAATGCAGTAAGGTCTTTATCGTTGAGGATAAACGTGTTTATCACATCATAAGCTTTGAGAAAGGAAGAAGGTGATTATGAGATTATTTGCACCCCCATGTAAATTACAGCTTGAAGAACCTTAACAAAAATTGAAAGCCCCAATATGGAAATTCAATATTTGGGCAAGCACTCCTATGAAATTAATCCGTCTCCGAGACTAATTTTTATTCGAAAATCATGTTTGCACAAAATGTCTCGCGAGTGGGGAAATTTCAGGATGGTCGTCACTTTCTCGACTGGTCTGTTGCGTAAAAGTGACTTTTTTTTCTTTAATTCTCTTTCTGTCTTGTTAATATTGAAATTTCTTTTTTTCGGTTTTGAATCGAAAGAAACGAAATTTTTTTTGGCTTACTGTTAAACTTTGTGGAACTTATTTTATCGGTTTTAGCATCCAATTTACCATGCGGATCGATAATAATATTGCTATTAAAATTAATTTTAAAAAAAGTTTGGATCTGAGGTTATAGTACCTTAACCTTCCGTTTTGAAATTTGGAAAAATCATATTTGTTAAAAATTTGCGTTTTAAAAGAAATGGATCAAAGAAAACGAATGAAGAATAAGGGAGGAGGGAAAATTGCACTTTCGCCCCCCACCCACGGGTCGGAAAAGGAGTCCAGACGTAAACCAGACGCGTTTCATCCCCCTTCCTTCGAAATGCAGCCCCGCAGACTGTCTATGAGCCTT
The DNA here is from genome assembly GCA_018703685.1 of Orius laevigatus. Taxonomy (NCBI): domain Eukaryota; kingdom Metazoa; phylum Arthropoda; class Insecta; order Hemiptera; family Anthocoridae; genus Orius; species Orius laevigatus. Next base: position 58,055 of record JAGWEN010000222.1, read on the forward strand.
GCGCATTGTTCACCACCCACCTACCTGCCCGGCGTTTTCGCCTTCACGGAAAATTGCAAAACGTAAGAGCCACCGAAACACAACAAAATATGCCTACGCTTTCAAGGTTTTTTTTAAAACTTCTTCTTTCTTCTTTTCTCCCAACGAAGGATGCTTTCGTAACATGAAGAACGTTGGGAAAGATACCGATTCTCCCGCCTATTGTTTTCTTTCCTTCCTATTTTTTAAGCGAAGTTTTTTTGTGTGTAAAAAAAACCTTTTCCAGATAAGTACTAAATTCAAGAATCATGTTGCAATAGGAATTAATTATTGAGGAATTGTGTGCTTAGGTCATTCAATAACTTCCATTAACCTTTTCAATAAAAGGGCCTCAATTGCTCTTCAGGAGTTGCCCTGACGAAAATATCCTCAAAAATCCCGTCCTCACAAAATATTCAAATAAACCCCCTCCCAGTTCACCGGAAGGTCCCATAAAATTCGGTTAATTTAGCCTCGCCTTGGCAGAATATGAGGAAGGGAGAGTAAATCCGAAAGTTATGTAAAAAAGCAACGTCGAAACAAAACAAGAAAAAGAAAACGATAAAGAGTTTCCGTCTGAGATTAAAGATTGGGCGCTTGGATGGAAGGAGAAAAAGCTGCGACTGGCACTACCTGTTATTCATTCCTCGAACTTACGTTTTACCCGACCTTGCAAGGCAACCTTAGTTCAATACACTCTTCACCTTTCCATAACTAATTCATTAGAAAAAAAAAGCATAAAAAAGCGCTTTTATGATAATCGATTCGTAAAATCACTCTATACTTTTTTCCTATCCAGAAAAGGCGTTTTTCCCCTTAATTTTTCATGAAATAATGGTGTGTTTCATGATAAACTTCTTTATTTCGTAAACAATTTATTCAATTATTCTGTAAATCAGGTAAATAAAATAATAATAAATTAAGAAAAAAAATACAAATAGATGTTGCGGCTAGGAGCCAAGAAGGTTAACTAACCTATATCATATCAACTGTTATCATTTTATCACGAGATTATCAGTGCTACCTTTGAGGTTGAACCAATGGATGGCGACACTTATGGACTTATTTACGGCATGTTATCAATATAGTATGCGCCCCTACACTAATTTGGTCGAGTCAAGCACCCAAGAATTGACTTCATAGATGTGTTTGGAAGTGGGGGCCAATTATACACCCTGAGCTTAGTGAAGGGGAGGAGGGTCAAAGTCAAAATCTTCAGTTTTTCGCCTACATCTCGAAAACTATGAGTCCTAGCGACATGATCACTTAGATAAAAATTAAAGCTGACAAAATTTGCAATAAAAATGTCTTTATTAGTTTTTAGCGTAGCTCAACGCGGGAAGCCCCAAAGAGTAGACTGACTTTACCATTATTTTTTGTGATTAATCGAGGGATTCATACCAAAAGTGGAGTCTTCATGCCTTTAGAATTTTCAGAATCTTACCTGGAAAAAAAAAGACAAAAATTAATTTCTTTATTTTAAATGCAAGATTTGGGACATTCGTGACCTTTAAAGGGTGGATTTGCAGGGGAAAAAAAGTTTGGGGTATAGTCTGGATAAATGCTATTGTATCGGATTGTGTAAGGCGTTTGGGCTGTACAGGTGTTGAGGTGTGCGATCCCGTTATGAAGGGGCTTCTAGCGGTCCCGACTCCCGTTACCGACAAAGGTCGATGAACCCGACGAGTGAGTGCCAGTGGGCCACCGGGTATCCACCGCTTCTCCTTTTGTCTACCTTTATCTTGTCTCCTCCCCACCCCGTTTTCCCTTCAGAACCGATTCCGCTTTCCTTGCCAGGACGATCCTTCCTGCAAACTCTAAGAGGGGGAAGGATTTTTTTCTTCTTTTCTGTTACGTCACGGGGCTTAGAGTGTTCTAATTTCGATAAAACCTTGAGCTAACTACCTATCACATTAAAATAATTAATTACGAATATAGCGTTTTTTAAATTAAATAATATATTGTCGTGAAAAAATCTTTTAAATGGCAAATAAGGTCTTTTTAAACCTCTGGAGCTACCCCCGCATATAACTTCCCATCAATAACCTTAACTTTGAAAAAATGCAAAAAAATCCAAACACAAAAACAAAACAAAAATACGGAAATCCGCTAATAAACAATCCCCCCAGCCCTCACAATAAATTCTCGAAAATTCTCCCCCCCAACCTTTTAAACAAATCCCCTCCCCTCAAGATTCCCCCCCGCCATTCTAAATAAATTCCACTATTCTCCCCCAAATTCCCCCCTCCCCCCATTTCTCGATCAATTTCCCCCTTTTCCCCAAATCCTCGAAAATTCTCCCCCAACCTTTTAAATAAATCCCACGCCACCAAAATCTTAATAAATTTCACCCTTGATTCTCCCAACCTTCTTAATTAATTTTCCCCATTCCAAAAAATCCTCGAAAATTCTTCCCCCCCCCATTCTCAATTTTCACCCTTTCCCCCAAATCCTCTCCCCCTCCCAAAAGATCCCCCCATTCTTAATCAATTTCCCTCTTTTCACCAAATGCTCGAAAATTTTCCCCCCAACCGCAACCTTTTAAACAAATCCCCCCGGGAGGGGGAGAATAGGGGGAAATTTCAAACTTTTCCCCAAATTCAAAAAATTCCCCCTCCCCCCATTCTTAATCAATTTTCCCCTTTTCCCCAAATCCTCGAAAATTCTCCCCCAACCATAAAAAAGATCACCCCCTTTCTTAATAAATACCTCCCCACCCATCCCAAATCTATTTTTTCAACCACACATAAAATCCAGATTTTAAGTTTTTATCCATCATTTAAAATACTGATTCTCGTAGAGACAGTCAAAATTATTCCTCATAATTCATGAAAGCAACCATAAAGATCTGTCATTTTGACACAGAAGATATGGAGGCCCAGTGGCAGAAGTTCAATATATGTAACCCCCCCTCCCATCCAAAGTTAAACATCATAAGTTTTTTGGTGTTCATGTAGATTTAAGGTCTAATTTCAATGGGAGTTGGGTTTCGCTATAGTTTCAGAGTTGGCAACGCTCTTGAAATGTCAACTTCCGATTGTTCATTCAAGGACTCGGTTACGATCAATAGTACTACGCGAAGGGGAGTCTCGTGTCTTCAAAGATACTTTTTAGGTTTTGCGGAACTACGTCGCGGTATCTCGAATCCCTTTTCGGTCCACGATAACGCTTCTACCTTTCCATCATATCTTATCGTCAAGACGAATGTTCTAGTTAGTAACAAACATATTTTTGGGGGTTGTTGGAGGTTATACATTTCAGATTCCTCAAATTTTATAAAAATCCTATCGTCGCTATGAAAATTTTTAGACCCGATAAGAAAAAAAAAAAGACCAAAATTTTGGCTCATTTATTCTTGATGGGATAGTACCGTATGGACTACTTTTGTCTGAATGCAAAACGGTCTCACTCTAAATAACAATGGGAGAAAAAAAATTCCTCGTCATTTTATATTCCGCGTTTTGTATCTTTTTCCCGCTGTTCCTCCCACTCTTATTGTGTTTCAACTTTTTTTGGTCCTTTCAATTCATAAAATATTCGAAAAAAATTGTAGACATATTAGCAAGATCGTATGAAACCCATAATAGGAAATATAATAGAATCATACCTTTAAAATTTTTGGGAGGGTCGCCAATTTTAATGTAGACTTTTTTTTTTGTAGGTAGGTATTTACTTAATATGAAGGTCAAAATTTGGTAAAAATTTCATTATACAAATTGACGGTTCTCGAGCAAAATCTTATGAGAACCATCAATTTTTTGATTAAAAAAATATTTCTGATATTCCCTCCACCCAAAAATCCCTCCTCCACTGAGCTCCTCTCTAGGATTTTCCACGAGAAAAATAAATTAAATTAAGTACCTTTTCCTGATTTTATCTCATCTTTTAATCCTAAATTCTGTACTTCTGTCACTAAATAACCGATTTCTTCGTCCTCATCGGTTTTTTCGTTAAGATCTTCAGCGACTTCAGACACGATCTCCACATTTTCTTCTTTTGTCTTTTTCTTTTGCACTTTTCCCTTCTTTGGACTTGGATTTCCCTCTTTTGGGCCCTTTTTTTTAATTTCCACATTCGGCTTGTCTTCTTCGCTGCTTTTTTCTTTTGTCGACGGCATCACGGTCTCACGGATAAACAATTTAATGGTAACAAATTTGAAAAGCGAAAGTGTAATTTAAAAAAGTCCTTGATTTTAAAGGAAGGTTATCGCTGTTTTAAAACTCAGGCTCTCCAACGTATAAAAAAATTCCCTCTATCTTGACCTTCATATTTGCAAAAAAGACGTCCAAGATGCATCAGTTTTCCTCAAAATAAAGTTCAAGAGATTCCAAGAAAAAAACATTTTAAATGAAAGGCGTCGGGAAAAGTGAGAGAAAAGACAAAGAAATAAAAAAAGGGCGTGAAAGATTGAAAAGGGGCCACTCTCGCTAATTGCATAATTGATCGATGCGGATTTGAGGACTCGAGTACCTTTTTGCGTGGCCCTCTACCGTTTAGATCTTCCTTCCTCGAGTAATTTCTTATTTTCAACTCCGTTTATAAAGATAAGAACGTTTTAAAACGAGTAAAGTCTTCAGTTTAAAACTTAATTTGAAGAAAGGGAGATTCCCAGAGCTTTTAAGATTATAAATTAAATAAATTTCCTTCCGGTTAAAGAAAAAAAAGGTAAAATCTTTTGATCTAAAAGTCAAGGTTCTCAAGATCTTAATAGGAAGAAATCTATAACACTGGAAAATTAGAAGTTTTTTTAGGTATTTTCTTCCTAGTTCAGTATTAAAATTTTTTGAAAAAGTTAATAATCTGACGAAAATAACCTTAATGTATACAATATTCAAAGTTAAAATATTTCATACAATAAACAGGCTTTTTTTGAATCCCGAATTTTATTGGGAAAACCATCATGAAAATTAATGAAAGTAAAATAAACTTTTGAAACGATACATAAATACGTGGAATACAAAATGCCAAAATCGATTTTATACGCAGGCTTTCTGACGCAATCACTTAAAATTTTATCCCTTTTTCTCCCCCTGACCGCTTTCAGGGTGATTTAGAGGATTTTTATATGTTTTATGGTGTAGAAAACGTTCCAAACAATTAAAATATGAAAACCCACGTTGAGAAACTGAGTAAAAAGCAAGAGTTTGTAAACGTCCTTCCTGTGGATAATCATGATCTTTTTTTGGCCAAAATTATGTCCCTTTTCACGATTTTCAAAAATTCATATTTTAAGTTCACAGAAAGTTTTAAGGGAAACCTTTGAAAAATCCGTTTTTTTTTTAAATATACATTATATATATTTTTTTAAAATTTATTAATTTATTTATATTCATGAGTCATGGGCAAATTAATTTATTGAGCCAAATTATCGAGTTGAATTTTTGGGTTCTCCTTTTAAGTGTGCTAATGAACTTTTAAATTATCAATAATTAAAAAAACAATTTTTTTTTTGTTTTCGTTATAGTTTATTAAAAAGTGGGCCGAACATGACTTCATAGAACGGAAAGAAAATCAACAAAATAAAATATTCCCATGATATCAGTCCCCAAAGTGCAACGCCATGTATTTTTACATTTTCTTTCGCCTCGTGGCTTTTTCGAAAATAAAGAGGCCAAATAAAGTCGAGATAAAGGGCGGATTTTGCGCAGGAAAGAGCCGAATGGGGAACAAAATACGTCACCATGACAACCACATGAACCACTTTTAACAAAAATAATTTGAAAAAGGGGTTTCCCCCAAAAAAACGTGAAAAACCTAATTTAATATTTTCCATATCGATTTTTAAAAAGACACATTTCGCTGACCCTTTAATCCTTTAGGCCTTTTCTATTGGATTTGAATGTATTAAATTTCCCTTCAGCCTATGACGAAATTGGCAAAAAAGGCCTTAAACCTGTCCAAACCCATTATTTCCAGTTTGAGTAAAATTTAAACAAACTAGAAAATCGTTTAAACCTTTCGTGTCATTTTGACTCTATTTCGTTATTATTTGAGGCAACATTTAAAACATGAAATGAAAGTTTCCACTGTTTTTGAGCTTATGAACATAAATTTTTGAAATTTCTGTAAATTATAATAGACAAGATATACCTGGAAATTTGATGCTTTAACGTTTTTTGAGCATTTTCCTCCTTGAAGAGATAGATTTTTGTATTTCTTATATTGGAAAGGTAAAAAAAATTTTCTTCACTTTTTCATTACAGGTTGGAACCACAAAAGTTGTGTTTGAACCTGCTAAAAACTTGACAGCTATCGATTTTTCTCCTTAATTTGATCTGACATTTTAATCCGGAAGGCACTTCCCACCCACCCCCATCCCTTTTGAATAGACATGACGTTATAGCCCCTATCTTTTATCTTTTTTCTTCCAACCGCCCCCTTTCAAGAAGAATCTCGTAAATATGAACTTGTTTTCGACTCGTATTGATTCCCCTGATCAATATTTTCACGAAATATTATATAAGGAAATTACGTAAATTTTTATTTTCTGAGTTTGAATTTCTTTTACCTGTCATAACTGCGGATGATGTCGATGGCAAGGGGCTTGTGGATTCATCGTCCGTTTCACCTGCCACGACGGAGCTTTTTCAATACACCGCACTCGCGAATTTAAAATAAAAGATCCGCTCGGAAATATCACAGAAAAACTAAAAAGTTATAGAGAGGAGTATTGATTCAACGTTGAACCAAGGTTGAACCCGAATACATCGTAACCTCCCCTGCCCTTTAAAAACTTCTCATTGTTTCTTTCCTATATGAAATATTAAAATTGATAGGCGTTTTAATCGATATTAAAGTAAAATCAATTTTTTTTTATATTTATTATATAAATTGTGTTCTTTGATCGTTTACTTACATATTAGCGTTTTTTATGGTTTGAATAAATTTTTAAAGGGATAATGAGAGAAATAATAGGCCTAAAGCAGGTGATCTCTTCTTGGGGGTACTGCCTACTAAAACTTACTGGAGACAGCCCTAGCGAGGGTGCGCATGAGCAAACCTTCGATCCTAACCTCAAGAGCACCGGCAATCTTTTTTCATCAAAACCCATGTGGACATCGGGGGGCGATTTTTAACTCTTACTTCCTACCCTCTAACTTAAAACACGACTTTTAGAGGCCTTTTTTTCCTTATTTTTATGATTTTTTTTTAATTGAGACGAACATAAAAGTTGAGACGAACTAAAAAAAATTCTAAAATTCTATAAATTATAGATACCTAGGATAAAGATACCTGGGAAATGGTTAAAATAAATATGAGTATATAATATATATATATAAAGAAATAGACCCTTCCCCCTGTTTTCTAATAACAAGGGGTTCCCTCAATACAGTTCTGCACGATTCCAAGGCCTTGCGGTTTAGTATTTAGAAATAACGTTTTGTTATTTATTTATTTGTTTTAAATTGAAGAGGATATTTGGGGTCGGAAGAATTCCATTTTGTGAGGAACGCCATCGCGTGGGAGTGACTCATGTGGATAAATGATGACTGAACAAAATTGCGTTGTTACGCCACGTTGCCTCACCTGCGGGGGTGGCTTCGTTTTCCCTTTGTAAAAACCGTCTTTTTTGCAGAGAATTTTAAATCTTTTTGTTTAAAGAAATATTCAAATTATTCGAAATGAAATCGATATTTTGAAAATTGAATGAAAAATTAGCATACAAAGATTAGCCGATATGAAAAGAGAAGAAGTAACAAAAGGAGAAAAAACGCCCAGCCAGCGTTTCCGTGGTTCAACGACCCGACGATCACAGCTTCGATATTCCCCGAATAAAAATTATTTCGAAGAATGATGACATCGACTAATGAGTCCGAGGATCCAAAAAGTTCGCGGAGTCTTCAGTCCATGAAATATCAAAATAGTTTTTAAAAGAGTAAAATACTGATCAATAATTAAAAATTAAAAAAAAATTTACACGATAAATACGTTTTTTCTCCTATTTGTGCAAAGAGTATGGAGCTACTCTGGATGGCAACTTCCTTAAAAATTCTGTCTCCCCCCACAAACAACTCTTTCTCCACTAACATCATCCCCCTCACTTATAACTCCCCCAACCATCACTGAAGTCCCAAACTACCTTCCAATCCTTCCGTCCCCCCTTATCCTACTAATCCGCAAATTATCCTCCCTTGACTCCTAACTAACAAGAAAGCTTAATATTCCCCCAAAATACTCTTCCCCCAAACTACACATGTGCCTCCCCCAAATCCCCCCAGAATAGCCTTAACCCTAACTACCCCAAATGCCTCCCCCAAAATCACCCTACCCCCTATCACCCAAATTCACCCCAAATTCTCCCCTAAACTATCTACCCCTTCCTCAAAATAGCCTTCCCCCAAACTACCAAAAATGTCCCCCCAAATTATCTCCTAAAATATCGACCCCCTCCTCCCACAAAATAGCCTTCCCCAAACTACCCCAAATGCCTCCCCCTAATAACTCCCTAAACTATCTATCCGGCTATCCCCCAAAATAGACTTCTCCAAAACAACAATCCCCCCAAATTCTCCCCCAAAAGAGCCTTCCCCCAAACTACCCGATGCCCCCCCCCATTCTCCGCTAAAATATCAATCCCCTTCCACCTAAATAGCCTACCCCCAAACTACCCCAAATACCTCCCAAAAATTCACTTCTAAACTATCTACCCGCTTCCATGTCTAAAATAGCTAATTTTATTACAACCTCCCTTCACATGCCAAAAGTTTTAAAGTAATTTTTTACGAGTAGGACACAAAAAATCGATGATATGTGTTTATACAGGGTAGTAGGTGAAAAAAAACCAGAGGGGTGACGTCCCCTTTTATGTAAAATAGGGTTTTGCTTAAAATGCGTGGATCTGGGACATTAATCAAATTTATATTTAAAAAAAAATGAAACGCCCCTTATATTTTTTAGAGCTTTCTACGCTTAACGATAATTTTGCCAAAAATAAAATATTCGACGTCACAAGTTGTCATGGAGACGTCCGAAATCCACCCATTTCGTTTAATCCCATTTATACACAAAATAAAGGAAAAAATTCATTCAAAAGGTGATAGGTAACTGGTAAATAGGTTACGGATAAAACCATTTGCTTTCAATATTGTATTTTAAGAGTCCCCTTGCCTCATCCCCCTGGGCTTTTGGATTCTAAGCCAGAAAAAAACTTAATTTTATTAACTTCCTTATTTGGTAATCCCCTAAAAACTCATTTTCTATCATTTTAGCTCTAACTAAGCCCGGGGATTACTCTAAAATTGTGTGAAAAGGTCAAAACAGCTCGAAGTGCATGCCAGGGAGAAAAGTTTAGAAATTCCTCCGACTTCCTTGGAACAATACGAAAGAGCCACTCAGAAAAGTTGCTCGTATCTCATTCTGTTAAAAGCGTGCACGGGGGCCTCTCCTCTTTTCAAAAGCGTCTTCCACAACATATTTTCATTTAGCACCTCGAAAAGTTAACGCTTTTATATTTTAAGGGACGAAAAGTTTATTTTCCGAGCAAAAATTATAAACGACGTCTCGTAAATCACCTCCCTTTTTCAAACTTTTTCATAATAAATAGGAGGACATAATGATTTATTTTAAATCCATCGGAAGCTTAAAAACCTTGCATTTTTCACAGAATCTTGAGATAAGTAAAAGCGTAAAAATTTTTGATTTTTTCCCCTTTAGGTACTTAATTACTTGGTAAAGGGAGAATGGAGGGGTCGAGGAGAGTAGGAGAGGTGATAAAAGCGTGGTGGGAGGGTGGAGGGAAGTTGAGGGGGGTCGGGATGGGTCTAACTGACGAGTAAGTGTTGAAGTAGGAGGTTCAGGGGAGGGGGTGTTTGGTATGGAGAGGTCTGTAGAGAACGCCTTTTTGAGAAAGCTTGAGTTATGGTTTTGCTCCTACATATGACCAGAAATTTTGGGTCCATAATCATAAAATATATAGCCTCTAGCCTGGGAGCCTCCGTGACGACCACCTCAATAGCCTACTTTCCTACGGAAATCCGCTCAAAAAACTGAGAAAATGTGATGTTAGATGGCTCTTGTGAGTGATTTAACGAAACCATTTGACCATATTCGACCATTATTCAAATCCGAGTAATCAATGAGCTCCTAATGGAATATTCATGAGGTGCATGATTGATTCAGGATGAAAACAAGATAATTCAAAAGAGATTTTTGGGGTGGTAGGAGGTAAAATGGTATTAGAATGGTTTGGATGCAATCTTATCGACGAGGGCGGGGGTTTTTCGTCGACTTCCGGTCTATGGGAATACTTCCTGGTTGCAGACGCTGGTGGCGGGTTCGGAATCGATTCCTCCTCCGGGCGCAGGCTTGGATTTAAAGAGGAACTGCTCGGTCGAGCCGTCTGCAAAACGCAAAACTCAAACCTTTGGCCATATCGCTTTTCAAAACGTATTCATCTTGGTAACGGGGAAAGTGGTTATCCACACCAACGCTTTTTTTATATTTTAATATATAAAAAAAATTGTATCCCCCATTTCTAAACGAGTTTTTATCATTTTGTTTTCTCTCTCGAACCAGTCATTTCTAAAAAGCCTCTAACGAAGAGTTTGTTTTCCCTGCTTTTTTCCATCACAAAAAATGAACTATGAGATTAACATTTTTGATGAAAATGACTCTTTTATAATGCTCAATATAGTGACTTTTCTGACTAGTCAGGAGCTGCCTCGAACGATAACTTCCTCCTAATTACCTTACTCTTATGGTTAGACGGCTAGAAACCACACATTTAACATGAAAACAGCAAAATCTTGGAAAAAGGCGACTAAAAAACCATTTGAAAAAGCATTGGCAGAAAACTTTCTTGGTATCTAGACTCGCCAAATTCCAATTTAACTTCCAAAATCCAAAAAAAAAAAAACTCAAAAAACGTAAAATAAAACGAAAATTTCTTCTAAAAAAAAAAACCCTCCGAATTGAACGAAAAAATAAAAAAAAATTCAATTTTTGTCTGAAAACTCAAAATTTAAGTAAGCAAAAAGCCAATCTTTCTCAAAAATCAACCAAATTTGACTTTTTTTCCCCCAAAAATTTTTTCTTTTGAAATGAGTGATTTCAGTCTGAAAACTCCTTATTTTACGTCAAAAATCTAAAACGGTTAATGAATAAAATTCACCAAATTTTTCGCTTCATAGGGGTCGCTAGATCTTTAAGAAAAAAAAAAAAAAAAAAAAAAAGATTTTTTAACTTTTATCCTTTTTCTGTAATATCTATGGTTACAGATTTTTCAGCTTTTTCATGTGAGAATAAGTGGGAATTTTTTCAAATTTTTCACATCGAAAACCGATTTGAAACCATCTAACCATCGATTTGAAATGAAAAAAAAAATAAAAAATAAAAAAAAATAAGTGAAAAACAATCAATTTGAAGAATTGGCAAAAATTTTAAAATATTTTTATGGAGCACATAAAAAAATATTTTTTTTATAGTGGTAGTACACCCTCTAATTGTCATTTTTGGCATTTTTAAGTGTATTTTCGCTAACAGATTCGTGTTTGTCGCCCTAACATGGTAAAAAAATAGTTTTTGAAGTGACATTTTGTACTTAATTTTCAGTCAAAAAAACCCGAAAACCGCCGATGGAGGATATTTCAATAACTTAAGAAGTAAATAGAGACTTTCAATACAAAATAAACTCTTTCTTATCCTTGAGTCCTTAATAAAGGTTCTTGGGAAATGCAACGTCTTTTTTAGGAAATTGAAATCATAAACATAAAATTTCTATTTCCTGATTATCTCTATATAAAATAACTCGGATAAGAAAAAAAAAGTAATAAAAGTAGTTGAAAACTTGGGATTCGTAAAACCTGGATATATCTCCTTCTAAAAATATATAGCTTTGTTGATTTTAAAAAATATAATAAAAAAAATATTGTTGATACATTTACAAGCTGAAACGTCGACGATAAGAAGCGATGGCTGGGAAAATCGATATTTTGCATTTTCCCCGGACATTTAGAGCGCAGCTGTGGCTCCTCTGGCTTTTCAGCAACAACGATTTTTAACTTTTCTCTCTTTTTTAAGAATTTCAAAATTTCCAGCACACTCAAGAAAGGGTTACGAACACTTTGGGTTCTTTGACCGTTTGTTTTTGCAAGGATTTCAATCGAAATTGATAAATCGAATGATAAGCCTTTTTTTAAAAAATAAATTCCGCTGAGTTGGCCTACTCAGATTTCGCAAAATTCGACCTTAGGCTTGAACTTTACAGCACAGAAACCGGTCACGTTTCAATTGCGTAAAAAAATTCACTTTTCTATTATTTCAAACTAATTAAAACCAACCTTGGTCATCAACATTTTTTGACCTGAATAAGCATTTTATGTCCAATTTGAATTTGGAAATTTTAAATTTTTTCTCGACATAAAAACATTCTCTCGAAATACATGACTTAAAAAGTCGAAATTCAAGGTTAGACTTAGACCCGAAAACCCCCAGGGGAGTGAGGCAAGAAGCTCGAAGGGCACGAAAGTTGGAACATGAATAAACAAGAACCAATCTTCTAAAAAAAACTGGCCCAAAAGAGTCTTTTTTAGTAGAAAAAGGGTCAAAATAGCACCTAAAAGGGGTCAAAATCTAGCCAAAAAAGCGTCTTAAATGTAGAAGGAAAAAAAAAAGGAAAAAATGACTCTAAAATGTCATTTATCAAAATGACATTTAGATGCTCAAAACTGTATTTCTCCTCAAAATTAAAAATCAGCTAAAATTCACTAAAAGGTCAAAGTGTCAAAATAAACCGTTCAAAACCTCCATTCTCATAAATATGCTTGAAAACTTCTTTAAATTCGAATGAACCTTTAAGTTCGTTTTTTATCGTTCAAGGCTTGGCTAGGCCCTTCAAAAGAAGCAATTTTTTGTCAAAACCCACAAAATGATGGTTTTAGGAGCCGATTTTTCGTCAAAAACCTCAAAACCAACATTTATGAAGCCAAATTTTGGTTTAAAAAAACCTCAAAATCAACTTTAAGAGACGATTTTTCGTCAAAAACCCCAAAATCATTGTTTTAAGAGCCAAATTTTCGTCAAAAACCTCAAAACCAACATTTATAAAGCCAAATTTTCGTTTAAAAAACTTCAAAATCAACTTTAAAGACACAATTTTTCGTCAAAAACCTCAAAATCTTGGTTTAAGGGCCGATTTTTCGTCAAAGAATCTCAAAATGAACATTTTAAAACCCCAATTTTCTTCGAAAACCTCAAAGTTAACAGCTTTTGAAGACTCCCTCCCTTGAGGGAACGAAATAGTCTAATGTTGGTCCAAGTCCCTTCAAATATTGTGTCCACAAAAATCTAAGCTTTTTCCTCTTTAACTCGTAAAAACGGCACTATCATTGAAGTGGTCAAATCGACATGAAAATGGGATTTTATGGCAGTTTTTACGAAGTTTTTCGGTTTAATCTATTATCGAAATGACTATTGGTTTTATTTTTGTGAATTTCCGGAGGAAGTAGCTATTGAGGTCGTCTTAAGAGAGGCTTTCAGTTTAGAGGCTTATATATTCGTGATCAGGAGGATCAGGGGATGATGAAAATATAGGTCATTGCAATCTTGGCGACATATGTTTTTATAGTTTGTGGGGGGAAATTCTAGACAACTGGTCTGTGGTTGAAGAGGCTGACGGGGTCAGTGGTATGACTCCACCTGCCCTAGAGCCCAGAGTCGACGGTACCCTGGCTGGGCGATAAAATAATTACGAGAGGAGAGAGAGAAGGAAAAAAACCAGTTAAAGTTCCCGTTGGGTTAGCGGGGAGATTTGATTCTCGGATGGTGGGAGAGGGTTGAACGGCCTTTAGGTGAGGACTCTCCGTTATGTTTACTTTCTTCCCCACCGCGGGCTCTGAGCGGCCGAGCCCCACTGATTCATTCTTTCACGATGGTGATGCAGGAGGGGAAAAAAAGCGGAAGAAAACCCCCCTTTTCGGTCTTCTCGGACAGCATCCTTTACCCGCTCTGGGTCAAACGTTTACCCTTGAACTAATCCAATCCTTACTTCAATTTTCCGGGAGGTCTCGCCATTCTCAACTGGACAGTTTCGTCCGAAATTTGAACAGTTTCTGAAGAGAAAATGGTTAATAAAAAAATGTCCTTCACGGAAAAAACGGGGGAAAACCTGTCGAGAGCTACTATTCTCCGTCGTCAGCAAGAGGTCAGCGATTTTTTTCTGAAAAGGCTTGTAAAACGAGGCTTCGATAAAAATTGCCTCCGCTTTTGACCACAATTTTAAAATGATAAACTACCGAAATTCATTAGAAAATGAACTTTCCAGAGAACCTATAAAGTAATCCCTAGTGAAGACATAATGGGTTGGTACATTGCACAAACCATTGTATTGGTAGATACTTTAGCATATATGCTGTATTTATATGATGGTATCTTTTAGCAATTGAATGGCCTTTGATGGGTACCTGCAAAATAAGTTCCAACTTTCGCAAATATCAATGGGTACCAACTTTCGTGATAATTGTACCTACCAACTTTGGCGATGCATATTATATATTTGATAGGAAGTATATTTTTGCAATGCCTGATGGGTTCTGTCATGATAGGTGCTTACTACACATAGTGTGTTTCTTAGCAATAGAAGTCGCACAAATGGTATTGGTAATCTATTTTCACAATGCATGGTGGCTACCTTTTGCAATTTATGATGAGTAAGTACCTACATTTGAAAGATAAAGATATGTTCGCTATACCCATGGTAGGGTGGGTATAGCCCTACTTCTGCAAAGTACATTGGGTACTTTCGCTATGCATGAGGGGTACATTACATTTGATTGGTACATGAAGGGTAAATTTTGAAATGTAAGTTGTTTTGGAATGCATAAGTTGCATAAGAGATATACTACAGATGCATCCATACCTGGCCTACAGATTCATCTATACCTGGTCTACAGATGCATCCATACCTGGCCTACAGATGCATCCATACCTGGCCTACAGATGCATCCATACCTGGCCTACAGATGCATCCATACCTGGCCTACAGATCCATCTATACCTGGCCTACAGATCCATCTATACCTGGCCTACAGATCCATCTATACCTGGCCTACAGATCCATCTATACCTGGCCTACAGATCCATCTATACCTGGCCTACAGATCCATCTATACCTGGCCTACAGATCCATCTATACCTGGCCTACAGATCCATCTATACCTGGCCTACAGATCCATCTATACCTGGCCTACAGATGCATCTATACCTGGCCTACAGATGCATCTATACCTGGCCTACAGATGCATCTATACCTGGCCTACAGATGCATCTATACCTGGCCTACAGATGCATCTATACCTGGCCTACAGATGCATCTATACCTGGCCTACAGATGCATCCATACCTGGCCTACAGACGCATCCATATTTGAACTTTCGCATTGCATGATGGGTTCTTTCGCGATCCAAGGTGCTTTCGCAATTTACGATAATCTCTTTCACAATGCATGATGGGTAGGTACCTACTTTCTGAATCCGTGATAGGTACCTACTTTTGCAAGCACATTTTGTAACTTTAACTTCCGTAACTTTCTGAATCCATGTTAGGAACCTACTTAGCAACACATGACTGGTACTTAAACAATCCATGATAGGTAGCTGCTTTCGCAACGTACATTGGCCTGGGTACTTTAGCAATGCATGATGGATAGGTACCTACGTTCGCAATGCATGATGGAAAGGTACTTTAGCTATGCATGTTAGGTTTGGGTAGGTACTTTCTCAATACTTGACAAGTATTTGCTATGGATGTTGGGTTGGGGTAGGTACTTTCGCAAAGCAAGATAATTTCTTTTGCGATAAATGATAGGTACCTACTTTAGCAAAGCACATTGGGTAATTTTGGAAATGCATGAGGGTACCTTACATTTTCAGATTAGTACAGGGTTGCAACCCATTGTTGGTTGGTTTTGGAATGCATGATCATGATGACTACTTTCCCAAATTATTGATGGTGACCCCAGTTACCTTCGCGATCAATAGTAGGCACTTTCGCTATGCATGATGGGAAGGTAAATTTTCCCAAAACAAAACTACTTGCCCAACCAAAATTTGATTTGTACAACTCAAAAAACTGATTCATAATTGTCTTTATATTCCTAGAATGCACCTACATAATTAATAATCGTGAAAGAAAATAAAATACAAAAAGGTTGTTATAAGCATGCATACATTACAGACGACTTATTATGCTAAATGAAGCAAATAAGCTTGTAACGGGTAAAACTGGATTCGCATTAGAAGCTCGCCTGGGGAAATATCGAGTTTCCAAGTTCTGCGGCCTACCCGCAACATCGTCAATAACCAAACCATATTATAATACCATTTTTTTTAAACTCATTAATTTTTTATAATAATTAATCTTGTCAAAGATCGTATTTGAGTGAATTGAAAAAATTAATGAGATTGTTCATCCCAGTACTTGTTTCTGAAGAATATATGGGGCGGTAGAGTGGACACTCAGCCCAAAAATGACGTTTTCTCAGCTCCTTGGGAACTGATTGAGTTGAAATTCGGCATATCTCTTCAAATCTCTCAAAATTTTAATTCAATCGGCCCAGAAGGAGCTAAAAAACCGCAACTTTGAGGGTCCACTTTAAGTCTATGATTCGATCCCATAAACACATCAAACAGCAAAACTGTTCGAATTTAAAAAAAAATTGTAAAAAGAAAAAAAAATTGTAAAATATAACTGTTACTTAATGATTCTTCATAAAAAAGGCAGAAAATCAATTAAAACTCACGGTTAAGATTTTTTTTCTTCTATCATGGGTGGTGGCATATCCTTTTATTCTCATAACATGACTAGATGGACTTTTAATGATCGAATCACGACTTCTAGGACAATAAAATTATTGTAGGTACCGCTCGTACGGTAAAACCTACCGCGGCGTCTTTTTAGACTTTAATTTTTTTCTGTCTTCAAGGGGTACCTACATCATACCAAGAAGTTTTATTAGTAACATAAGTTAAGCCAGATTTTTTAACTTCCTCAAAAAAGAAGTTATTTTGGTGGTAACTTAAAACGTTACTATCCTAGAATATTTAGATAGGAGCTATTGAGGCCGGTCTCACGAAGCCTTTCAGTTGATCATAAAAGCCTTGTCAATCTAATTATTCGTTATCGAGGTGACCACACCTATCAGTTAGTAATCGGACCTAGTAATCGGTGGTGTAATGGATAGCACGTTGGAGTACCAATTCGAAGACGCGGGTTCGATTCCCGTCCGGGAGCCAATTTTTGAATCTTATTTAACTTTTCCTGCTTTATTTTCCCAATTTATTACGATTATAAAAGCCTTGGTAATCAGAGAAGATTTATATTTTGGAGGTAACATACAGCATCGATAGAATCTGCTGCATCCCCAGGAAAATGAAAATCACGTTTTTATAATCTTCCGATGGATCAATCGACTTGAAATTTTTAGGATTTTTCGATTCGATATTGAAAAATATTTGATATAAGTTTCAAGTTGATCGACCCACAAGAAGGTAAAAAAATGCAATTTTCATTTTGAGCCAAATACAGTCCACTATCACCAAATAACCCCACTAGGTACCCTTTCGGTTTTTGGGTGAACAAAGTTTTTTATCACTCTGGGAATCGAAAAATCACTTTTTATAATGTCTTTTGCATGTCTTAACTTGTATATAGGCAAACCGGTTTTCTCTAGCAACTGTAGAAGAGGGTTGCGATGACATTATTTCGTCATACTGCGTACCACCATTTAAATCACCGCATTGGTCTTTGTTTATTTTAATTCCCCGGATTTGTATTGTCCAGAAAAAAAGGAGGTGAAATTAAAAGCTGACTCAAGGCAGTGTTCATAAAGCGAAACGGTTCCCGCGCGGTTCAACAACCCGCTATCAGAAGCCGAATCCTTTTTCGTTAGTTGAAATTTGGTATTCTCTTACCTCGTATCGTGCTCGGCATGCTTCATGTAATCCACTTATCCAGAAAACAAAACGATTTTGCACTTCACTTTAGGACTGAGAAAAGATTTCCGCGAACTTGAAATGAGCGCACTTGAAATTCAGCGTCAGGAAGGCGGTCCAACGAACGTTCCGTCGTATTCGTAGTCTCCTATTTTGAAAGACATTGTACCATTTTGGATTCGTGGGTTTGATAGGGAGAAAAATGAGGCGGTGGAAGCTGTTCCTACGGGAACGGTTCGAGTTGGAGTAACGGAGAAGTCTTGGGCGAAACCACGAGCGGTACAGTTAGGGATAGCGGTCCCGAACCGGGCCAGGCCCCCTCCTCGAAACTCCTACATCATCATCAACAACAACAACATTTTCACTATTCAAATCCCTCTCCTCCTCGATCAACGGAGAAAAACCCTTCCCTACTATTTTTAAGGTGCATACCTGATCGGACCAAGGGCGCCCGAGAGATGTCATTGACCACGAGTGGCCTTGATACCACTTTTACGGAATAGTCCGTTCCCATACAAATTCTTCCTGGACTTTTAAACCCTTCCAATCAATAATTGCACTAAATCCCCTCATTTTAGTTTCCAATCCTGTCGACCAAGATTAATATTTCTATGTTTAATCAAACTTAAATTTCTTAAGTGCCTATCACTGTAAAAAGTTGTTTATGCTTTAGCGTAGGAGGTGGAGGCGGCCGTTATAATCTTATAATCTGAGGACACGCCTTCAACCAGTACCTTCCCCCTTTTTTTAATCTATCAGCTATCGTATATTAACGCGCTCTCTCCTTTATCGCCATATCGAAGAATCCTTCGCCGTAGAATCGTCTGAGATAAGGCCGAATGCGTGTTCGTACACATGAAATATGAAAATGCGTCTTTTGTGGCGGTATGACATTATAAAGGATGCTCAGGGGATAGCATTCGTTCGAAAACATACTGGTCTGGACCAGAAGAACAACCTAGTCTGATTCTATCCTTATTTTGACCCTACGAACCCTTGACCTACTCGGATGCATCTTCGGTCCAAAGCAAGGTGCAAACATGATGTATTGATTTCAATGATAGGTGTTTGGAATTGGTATGCTTATATAATTACGGATTTCTTTGAGCTTCGCCATTCAGAGGCAATCAGGGTATTCAGAGTATTCAGAGTTTGGAGATATGAAGAGAATAAAGAGGGTAGCGATTAGGGTATTCAAAGGGTAGCGATCAGTTGTTCAAAGGGTGGCGATCAGGGTATTGAGGGCGATATTCAGAGCATCAAGGTGGTATGCATCAAAAATGGAGGTAAATATGTCTAGTGTTATTCAGAGCTGTATTCCGATTCGAAGTATTCAGGGTGTATTCAAATGGTTGAAATTTTGGTATTCAGGAGGATCATGGTGGTATTCAGAATATTCAAAGGGTGGATATCAGGGAATTCAAAGATGGGAATTCAATTCAATTCAGATTGCGGCGATCAGGGAATTCAAAGGGTGGTGATCAGGGTTTTTGGAGGGTGGTGATTAGGGAATTCAGAGGGTGGTGATCAGGGAAGTAAAAGGGTGGTGATGAGGAGAATTAAGAGGATGGCAATCAGGTGAATTAAGAGGATGGCGATCAGGGTGTTCAGAGGGTTGTGATCAGGTAACTCAGAGGGCGGAGATTAGGGTGTTCAGAGGGTGGTGATCAGGGTGTTTGGAGGGAGGTGATCAGGGTGTTTGGAGGGAGGTGATCAGGGTGTTTAGAGGGTGGTGGTCAGGTAATTCAGAAGGCGGTTATTAGGGTGTTCAGAGGGTGGTGATCAGGGAATTCATAGGGTGGTGATCAGGGTGTTCATGGAGTTGCGATCAGGGTTTTCAGGGGAAGGTATCAGGAAATCCAGAGGGTGGTGATCAAGGCGTTTGGAGGGAGGTGATCAGGGTGTTTAGAGGGTGGTGGTCAGGTAATTCAGAAGGCGGTTATGAGGGTGTTCAGAGGGTGGTGATCAGGGAATTCATAGGGTGGTGATCAGGGTGTTCATGGAGTTGCGATCAGGGTTTTCAGGGGAAGGTATCAGGAAATCCAGAGGGTGGTGATCAAGGCGTTTGGAGGGAGGTGATCAGGGTGTTTGGAGGAAGGTGATCAGGGTGTTCAGAGGATGGTGATCAGGGTGTTTGGAGGAAGGTGATCAGGGTGTTCAGAGAGTGGTGATCAGGGAATTCATAGGGTGGTGATCAGGGTGTTCATGGAGTTGCGATCAGGGTTTTCAGGGGAAGGTATCAGGAAATCCAGAGGGTGGTCATCAAGGTTTTTGGAGGGTGGTGATCAGGGTGTTCAGAGGGTGGTGATCAGGGTGTTTAGAGGGTGGTGATCGGGGTGTTTAGAGGAGGTGATCAGGGTTTTCAGAGAGTGGTTATCATGGAATTTAAAAGGTGGTGAGCAGGGTGTTCAGATGTTGGTGATCAGGGTTTTCAGAGAGTGGTTATCATGGAATTTAGAGGGTGGTGATCAGTGAATTCAGGGGTGATGATCAGGAGAATTAAGAGGATTGCGATCGGAGTGTTCAGAGGGTGGTGATCAGGGTATTCAGAGTATCATAGTTTTGTGTAATCAGTTTTTTCCTCTCCTGAGCACTGTAGAAATATTGTCGTTTCCAACCCAATTTGTAGTTACCCAAAGGCCAAATGAGGGTTTTTTCTGTTCAAATCCTCATATCAATGGATTTGGAGGAATATGACTTGAAAAAATTTTCAGTCGAAAACAATCGTAGCTCCATAGGAAGAGGAAATCCGATTCCGATATCAGAGAATGAGCTAAAAGAAACCGGTGATTGTTCCGAGAGTGGGTTCTGAATTAGTTTGTAATTACAGACGGGTTTACTCATTGTCTCCGCTTACTCTATAAATTTAAACGAGGCGGGATTCAGAGAGTTCGTGACACCGTGGAATCTTTACGTCTTCATTCTTGCTTCTCTTTTCCACGAAATTGTTCATTTCGATTTGTATAGAGGAGGTTGGGAAATAGAAAAGGTTGGGCGATATAAGAGAGGTGTGTGGGGGATTGGTGGTAGTGGAGCGGTCTGTAGAGCCCTAAACTTTTGAGAACGTTTGAGTGCTGGGGTTCCTCCTCCATACCACATTTTGAATCTTGGAATATTCCAGAATAAGCTGGTGTGTTAAGGGATGGAGAGCCAATTTGGGGAAATTTTTTGAACAAGTTATCACTAGGGTCCAGACATACCAAAGCGAAAAAATTTCAAGTCAAAAAAAAATTTACGAAGCATCCATCACTTAGCAAACTTCCGACAGCTTTCAGCTTCTCATTTGACGAAGATTGGCGTGATAATTTTATATTTAAAAAGTCCAAAATATTGTTTGTTTTTAGTTGAGCTTAAGGACAGTTTTGAGTTAATTGTTGTATTCGAAGAGTCCTTTTTTAAATAACAAAGTAGAATAGCCGGTGGCGAAGGTTTTAAATCATACTTATTTATTAGGGGGTACTCCCCCCTCCTACTGGCTAAAAAGCATTAATCAAGAAGGCGTTGGGTGTGTGTGTGAGAGGGGCCCAGGTCCTGCCTTAACAAATCCTTTTGTATTGTAAGATGAGGTAATGAGTCTTTATTGTGTAGGGCACGAGTCTGGATGCCCTTTCTCCCCCTTCCCCTTCAAGCCCTTTCGTCTCAGGTGAACCAAGTCTGTTGAACCCGAAAGTTGAGTCTCTTCAAATTAAAAAAGGGTTTTTTAAAAGGCCTTTTGTTTTAATAATTTAACGAGATGGCGTCTACCTGAAAGACATGACAATTGAACCTTGGCACCAACTTTTTCGAAAAACTACCTCCTTTACAATCAAAATAATGGCTTCTCTAATTTTGATGTTAAGTACCAGGAGGTTACAAATCCAAGTTTCTGTTATCCATCTCCGCAAATGTCCAAAAAATAGAAGTTTTTAATGATTTTCAGAATATTCTTGAAATGTAGATGGGATTTTACAACATATTTTGAAATCGATTTTTTTTTCTCTCTCTTTCAAAATAAAAGGGGGGTGTGAATCATTCGTAAATTGCGGTGGGCATTGACTCCAAAGGCGTGTCATTGTCTTATTAGCCACTCCGGGCGCTCCTTAGCGAGGCAAAAGCTGACTTGGCTAAAAGCGGCTAAAAGGATGAGGAAGGGGGGAATTACAATTGTGGACCGCGTAAGCGATTCGGTCAACCTTATAAAAAGAAAATTTTTTTTTATAAAATCGCATTGAAATGGTCGCTTTTTGGGACAAGCAGTGTTGATGGGGTGGTTGCAGGTTGAAGCTCGTGTGTGTGCGTGGATAGCGGTCGAAAGCCGAAAGGAATAAACGGCTGAAGGCCGAAGGCTTCCAGAGTCCGTTGACCCCATCGAAAGGCTCACACACTCTGTTTACGTTTCCCTTCTTTTCTTCACTCATCTCCTCCCTTTAAGACCCTCATCATCCGACAAAGGTCAACATACAAATTAACAACCCCACCTTTGCCATTTTAAAACGTTTTATTAATTTCTAATCGTTATGTTTTATGCCAATCGTTAAATTTCAAACTCTCGTGCCTTATGTCTTCTAATTGATTCATTTTTATTACCTCACGTAAAAAAAGTCACAAAATATCTCCCAAGTCGATTTTTCCTTCCTTTTTGGCCCTTATTTTCCATCTATAAGTTCATAACTCAGAAAGAAGAGAAAAGCCTTGGGAAGAGGGAGAAGAGGAGTAAGTAGAGGAAGAGCGCCCTTCTCTCTCTAATGAAATTCTTCACGGCGAGGGTGTTAGAGCTTTTATTTAAAAATTCCTCGCTCTCTTATCATCCATAAAAATAAGGAAACATGGTGACTTAATAAAACGCTTTAATTCTGTTTTTAACTTCCCCAAGAGAATGAACCTTCGATTTCAAAAAGGGGCACCATTAATCAAACTGGAGTAGGGAGGTTAGGTAATGAGGCGTGTTTTGTTGGGGGGGGATGACTTGAAATTTTTGGGTAATTTTTAGAGATAGCGCTTAGCAGGCAGGGAAGGAGGTAGGGAGGTCCCACTTACCACTACCCAAAAAACCTAAAGAGTGAGTGGCGGTGGTAATGAGGAGAGTTTCGAATTTTATGGGTAATAAGAAGCACTCTTGTGTGGTCATAGGTTGGAGGAGGATTGTGGTTACGGGGAACTGGCATGGGGCTATTGTTGAGTTATTGGGAGCTAGGTAGCCTAGCCAGGATTAGATGGATGTTCTGTGTTTGCAATTATTTTGTCGATGGTCAGAGTTTGGACAAGCTTTCAAAAGTTAGGGACCAGTCTCAAGGCAGCAATTTTTTTTTTTTTTTTTTTTTTTTAACTTTATTGTTATTTATTGAACATTTCAGTTATGCTGATACACGTTAATCTAATTATTCGTTATCGAGGTGACCGCACCTCAGGATTACAATCGTAATAAATATTTGAATTCACCAAATAACGAATGAAAAGTTGAAGAGATTTGAAAATTGGCGCCAAACGGTTGAGAAAACGAAAGCTGTCGATTGTCTTCCCAAAATTATCAGTTCTCGGTGGTGTAATGGATAGCACGTTGGAGTACCAATTCGAAGACGCGGGTTCGATTCCCGTCCGGGAGCCAATTTTTGAATCTTATTTAACTTTTCCTGATTTATTTTCCCAATTTATTACGACTGATACACGTTTGTTGCAAAAATTACTTGAGACTTGATCTTAGGTATACAGCTCATTAACTGCCCTAAATTAAATTATAAAATTATAAGTACTTAAAAATTTGAAAAAATATAAATATAAGTCTTATACAAGTATGTACATATTATTAACTAATAACTTATTCACAGCCTAATTAATTAACCGCAGAGGGAAATATAAAAAATAGAATCTTCAAGAATAACAAAAGCAGATTAATGACTTAGTAATAATCACAGTAGGTCTATCCTGGGTCAAGTAGATCTTGAGGTCGTTTTCTCTTTAGTCGTCGATTACTTCTTGGCAAGGGCGGTTGGCATGCAGTCATTCTCACCAATAAGTTGGGGTGGCTAATCATCGCTGAATTTAGCCTTCTGTATGATTCGGAGGCTACTTGAGAAACTAGAGGTAGATTGATGTCGCAGTGAAGAGTCGAGTTTCTTATGTACCATGGAGCATCTGTGATGATTCTCAGCACTCGGTTCTGGCTCGTCTGTATCCTTGCGATGTGGCTGAGGTAGAGCAATCGTTTATTGGCAGCGAATGGAAAAATAAAGATTTGGAATATTTTCACCCAGAAACAAAAGAGTTTTCTCTTATCTTTTCGACAATCTTTACTATGCGATTACGCTTCCCCGCCCGGTCATAAGTTAGCGCTTCCAAGCTAATCGTAAACGGCCTAAACCGCTAGATAGACCCCCCCTCCATTAATTGCGCCGATATTAAAATCACACGGAGTTTCGGTCCTTAAAAAGGCTACGGGTTGCGGTGGCGGGGCAAACCTCAGGAGTCGAAGGAGAATAAAAAAAAGAGAAGCGACTGCCTACCTATCGAACCCAACCGGTTTCAACAAATAACGGATTTGTCCGGTGAGAGATCATGGGCATTCGTGAAGACTCGAGTGAGATAGACAAATAAAGAAGAAAAGAGAAAGAGCGCTTGTCATAAATTGGAAAAAGTAACGGCTTAAATAAACGCCCCCTTTACCCACCTCGTGATGACAGTTCGCTATTATATAAATAATTTTTTGCTCATATACCAACCAGAGAGCCAACTCACTTAACTAATCTCAACCATTCATCAAAATATCAAACCGCTTTCCATTCCGTAATCTTAAGCACTTAAACCAAGGGAGATCATAATTTTTTCTCAAGTAAAATTATTCCTGAAGTAATTTTTCTTTAGGACGTCTACGTTAGCCCCCGGCTAATTTGATAGGTATCCCTGTATGTGCAACATAGCAGTAGGAAAGCATTTTCAGGCATTTGAGTAAAAAACGAATCGAATTTTTCCAGCTCATTCCTCTTATTTTCTCCATGTCCAAATATTTTGACCGAAAAAAATTTGTTTTCCAAGATTTTAGGAATTTCTGGGATATAAACGTTGGCACAATCACGTTCGCTGAGTGAGCATTTTTTTTCATTTGTTTATTTAAATTGATTTGTGAGGTCTCCTCTTCTTGATGAGGGCGCTCTGAGGTGTTATGAATTTTAACGGTATTTTGGGGACGAAACGGAGGTGAGGTTCGCCTCTAGGGTCGTGGTCGTGTCGAAGTTCGCCTTATTGGAAATGATGAGGGGTCCAGAGATGCGCCTCCGGCTCGTAACTGTTCTCGCCCGTCCTGGGGTCTAGAGTTCAAAACGATAAACTATAAAAGCGTTGATTTTACACACATTTAGCATTTCGTTATGAGGAACAGTTAGAAAAACTACTGTAACAAGTTCCCCAAGGGGTCCCCCAACTGTAAACTCTCCAACACACATTGCTCCATCCTAACTTCCCTCCTACTCCGCCAGACTCCCTTGATACCTTCATTGAGGGGTAATAGTTGATGGCTCATTTGGAGGGATGGCGGAAGCTGATTTGGTCGATTAATGGGAGCTCATTTGGGGGAATTTATAGGGGCTCATTTGGGGGAATTTATAGGAGCTAATTTGGGGGAATTTATAGGGGCTCATTTGGGGGAATTTATTGGTGATCGTTTTTAAGAATTTATGGGACTAATTTGGGGCCCCACGGATTGATAGGGGTCATTCGGGGGGAATTGATAGGGGTCATTCGTGGAGATTTATGGGGGTCATTTGGAGTGATTTATGGGGGTCATTCTGGGATTCTATAGGTGTCATTCGGGGATTTAAAGGGGATATTTTGGGAGAATTGATAGGGGTCATTCGGGGGGATTGATAGGGGTCATTCGGGAGGATTTATAGGGGTCATTCGGGGGAATTGATAGGGTCATTCGGGGGAATTTATAGGGGTCATTCGGGGGATTTATAGGGGTCATTCGGGGAGATTGATAGGGGTCATTCGGTGGGATTTATAGGGGTCATTCGAGGAGATTTATGGGGGTCATTTGGATTGATTTATGGGGGTCATTCTGGGGGATCTATGGGGGTCATTCGGGGGATTTATAGGGGTCATTCGGGGGGATTTAAAGGGGTCATACGAGAGGAGTTATAGGGGTCATTCGGGGGATTGATACTGGTCATTCGGGGGACTTTATAGGGGATATTTTGGGAGAATTGATAGGGGTCATTCGGGGGGGGGGATTGATAGGGGTCATTCTGGGGATTGATAAGGGTCATTCGGGAGATTTATAGGGGTCATACGAGAGGATTTATAGGGTCATTCGGGGGACTTTATAGGGGATATTCGGGAGATTTATGGGTCATTCGGGGGATTTATAGTCTCATTTAGGGATTTGGGGGTCATTTGGGGGGATTTAGGGGGTCATTCGGGGAATTTATTGGAGCTCATTATGGGGGACTTTATAGGGGATAGTTTGGAGGGATTTGTGGGGGCTCATTTGGGGGAAGGTTTGAGGGGGCTCATTCTTGGGGATTTATGGGAGCTCATTTGGGGATATATTTTGTGGGGTTCGTTGTGTTTGGGAGAGTGCAGGGCTCGTTTGGGGGGATCAGGGGAGCTTGTTTTGTGGGTTCGATGGTAACTTTGTGGGAGATATTGTTTGAGTCGTATTGGGTTGGAGTAAGATGGGGGGATAAAATAGTTGAAAATAGTGGAGGGCTCATTAAAAGAATAAAATAAATAAACAAAATAAATAATGAGCCTACTTTGTCTTTAGTCCATTTTATTCATTTAAAACCAGAAAATTTTAAGGAACCGTACAATTTTCCACATGGGCAAGATCTTAAGGAGTCGCCCAATAATGAAAAAAAGGAGGCGTAAAAACGTGAAATTAGCATAAAACTTAAAGACGGGACCACACTCCGTGACGTGCACGTTTTTAAATATTCCTCAGGCGTACGATCATTATACCCCTTCACTATTTTATAAGTAAAAATTAAAGAAATTAATCGCAAACTGTAGGAGCTCTGGAAGATTTTGAATTATTAATTCGTTTCCGAGGAATCACGTAAAGCGCCCCTTGTACATATGAAGACATTTTAAAACGTCATAATCATAAATAAGCGAACCGTTTAACTGTTTCTTAATGACAAAAACATCGGAATAAATATGAGGGGGAGAAATTCTCATACCCACGCGTAAACTCGTAAACATCTCCGCCTCAGTCGAATTCCCTCCGCTTTTCCATTCTTTTTTCGAAAAAATAAATTTTCTCCCTTTTGTTTACTCTGGTGGACGGGACGAAGTCCGTAGGGGGACGTCAATCCCTTCCTTTCCGCCATTTCCTTATTTTTCACCCAGTAATGACATTATTGTGAGATACTCATTTTTTTCATATGGACAAAATTAAGGTCGTCGCCCTTTCAATTTTCTCAAAAAAAGGAAGCGGATAGTAATTTTTTAGATTCTTACAATTTTTAGTGTTTCACATTCTTGCGCAATAAAGTATGAGAAAAAATGTACAACTCACCGCAGAATGAGCTCCATTATCAGTCTTCCCATTATTCCCCGAAATGAGACATCGTTGCCAAAAATGAGGG
Organism: Orius laevigatus; assembly: GCA_018703685.1. Classification (NCBI taxonomy): domain Eukaryota; kingdom Metazoa; phylum Arthropoda; class Insecta; order Hemiptera; family Anthocoridae; genus Orius; species Orius laevigatus. The sequence goes on from JAGWEN010000222.1 coordinate 85,560, forward strand.
CCCTTGTAGCTTGATTTTTTACCCTCTTAGGGAGCCCTTTTAACTACATTCGAGTCGACCGAGGATAGAATATGGATGGGTGACCACTCTAGTCGTATTCATGTTCTAATCGCGGCGCTGTATTCCCTATCTCCCAACTCAGGGGATTGAGGCAATGAGTAGTACCTTTAATGAGGTTCGGTTTAGTCAAAGATTTCAAATTTTTGTGTAAGCCTTTTCACCACGTCTGACCATGCCTATTTCTTAGGGTTAAATCGAAAAAAAAAAAGGCATTTTTTCTTGATTTTTTAACCTTTTTGGACACTAGGGGCCCTCTTAACTAGATATTGCTACCTAGTTGACGACAAAAAATAAGTCCTTTTTGCTTGAATTTTTCCCCTTTTCGGACGCTCGGATTTTCATCCTTTGCTCCTTTTTAGCTCGATTTTGTAACCTTTTCGGACACCTGGGCCCTTTTAACTAGATTTTGTTTGTTTGTTTTAAAAAAAGGCCCTTTTAGCTTGGATTTTTTAAAACATTTTTGGACATCAGGGGCCCTTTGAACTAGATATTGTTCCTTTGCTATGAAAAACGTCCTTTTTAGCTTGAGTTTACATATTACCCTTTTTGGACACTGGGAGCCCTTTTAATCGGATTTCGTTCCTTAAGGGGGATCCGACATCAAAATTCTACCAAGTGTGCGAGAGAGAGGGAAGATGCCCAAAAGTAGTTTCCTCGTTTTGGGCACTAAAAATGGTCGGAAATTTTTTTTGAAAAGCGCGTTCTCATTCTTTTGGAAAACTACGTACTGTTTAGGGGGCAGTTTTTCCGGGAAAATTTTCCTCGGGAAAATAGAAAATTCAATTTTCCACCAAAACAGAAATTTTGAAAAAACAGGTAGTCATCTTGTAGGTTTTGACGAGCTGATTTCAAATATGCTAATATTAAGAAGATCGGATGAATAGATTCGTCGGTACGAGATTTTTAAGGATTAGATGGTGCGAGGAAGGGGAGTTATAATTTGGGGAAGTAAAGATGACACATCACTCTTACTCCTTCAAGGTCATCGAACTTTTCAAACGGCTTAATTTTTTTCTCTATTGTGAGATTGTTAGGTAGATTTTTTTTTTTCCATTTCATAATATTTAGTCAAAACCACAAAAGACTCATGATTTTTTTTCCAATATTCCCCAAAAATTTAGTTTTTCTTTTCTTTCTGAACATATTTTAAGGCTGTTTTTCACCTAAAACCTTAAAATCGACATTTTAAAAGCCAAATTATCGTCCAAAAACCTCAAAATCAACATTTGTAAAGCCCAATTTTCGTCCAAAATCAAAGTTTAAAGAGCCTTTTTTCGTACAAAATCTCAAAATCAAGGTTTTAAGAGCCCAATTTTCGACAAAAACCTCAATATCAACTTTTGTAATGCCCAAGTTTTGTCCAAAATCCTCAAAATCAAAGTTTTAAGAGCCATATTTTCGTCAAAAAACTCAAAATCAACAATTATTGTAAATTCGCGTTCGTAGATTTCAGAAAATTTTATAAAACAAAACTAAAGATTATTAAGTTTGCTACAAATTTGATCTACTAAGATTTTTTGTAGGACCAATCGTTTCTGATCCACGAGGCGACAAAAACGCTGGATTTTCGATTTTTACCGATGAAAGAGTCAGATTTTAGAAAAGTCAGTCTGCAAAGGATAAAAATTTAAAATTACAGAATGATAACATTGTAGAAAATAAAGCAGGCAAATGGTTTCTTGAAATAAAAACCGGTTTGAAGAATCCTGACCTTGACAAAGGGAAAATTTATCTTTTCTCCCTGCCCCCCCTTATTGAACTCCCCGGAACCCCGCAGCATCTAAGCTTTAAAAATCTCGTACCGACGAATCTATCCATCCGATCGTCTTAATATTAGCATATTTGGAATCAGCTCGTCAAAACCTACAAGATGACTACCTGTTTTTTTAAAAATAAAGTTTTGGTGGAAAATTGCATTTCCTATTTTTCCGAGGAAAAGTTTTCCGGGAAAACCGCTTTCTAAACAGTGCGTAGTTTTCCGAAAGAATGAGAACGCTCTTTTCAAAAAAAATTTCCGACCATTTTTAGTGCCCAAAACGAGGAAACTAATTTTGGGGGTGATAGTGCTGCGATCTCTTGAATGAGAAACAAACAATTCTGGTGGGAGAATCCCCCTTAAAGACAAAACCCGGTCTTTTTAGCTTGATTTTTTAACCTTTTTCGACAAAAAGGCCCTTTATAACTTGATTTTTGATCTTTTTTTATTTTTATTTTTTTTCGGACACGAGAGGCGCTTTATATCTAGATTTAATGCCTTTGCGACTGAATAGCCTTTTCTAGATTTATTTTTAAGCATTTTAAGACTTTTTGATATTCCCAAGTGGGGGAGTTTTGAGAATTTCCCGGGCCGATAAATTTTACCTACCACCCATCGATCTCCCCGCCACTCTCCCATCACCTCTCCTACCCTCCTGGTGTCCTGGACCCTCCATTTTTGTGATCCCCAGATAGCATGGAAGGTACGCCAACTAAAGAGGTGAGGGGGAATAGTTTGCAAAGATTTGGTGGCCGAGCCATCATCGGTAGTAGCTCCAGCCTCCAGATAAATTCTTCCTAATGAACAAAACTTCCCTTTCCAGTTCATTTCTGTGTATTCTCAACATCATTTGCATAAAACCTTATGAAAAACCAGTTCTTTAAATGTTTAACGGCCATTAAAATTTTAATATGACTACCCAACAGCCAAAAAAAAAGACTGCTTTGTCGTGTTCAGACCTTCCTTCCAAACTTTGCTAGGTTATTGACACCGGGCCAGGGTTCTGTTTGACTTAAAAGAAACTTGTAGCGCGCGTTTGACGAGAGTGAGAGAGAAAAGAGAAAAAAGAGAGAAAAGACGAAGATGGAGGGAAGTGCCAGGGAAGTGAGTGAGAGATCCGAAGGGAGTGTTTTCCCGAAGAACAACTCTCTCGACTTAATTGGTTTTGTCTCTTTTGAACCCCTCCCCCGTTTACTTATCTCTTGTATCTCAAAAACTTCTAAAATTTAAATCATTAATTTTTTTCCTCTCTTAATTATAAGCCCAGTTATGTCTCGAGGCATACCAGAAAATTTTTCATACGAAATTTACTCTTTTTTACGTAATTTTAGGCTCAAAAAAAAATTTATCAATCTTAAATCAATTGTTTCGAGAATAGATCATGTTACATGATTCATGTAATATTTGGAAAGAATCTGGCGGTCCTGAGCTGTATGGATCGTTTTTTGGAAGTTCCAAATTTTTTTCCTGATTGCCGAATATTGTGGAATGTGTTGAGGTAGGTGGAGGAGGCGATTGAGATAGGAAAAGAAAGGTTAGTGCCCCCTCGAAAGCACAATTACCGAAACTCGGTTCAGGTTTTTGAAAAGCCAACAGAATCCTTAAACAAAAAGGGGTAAAGAAAGAAAAAAAAAACTTAAAAAGCTCTTTTGTTCAAACTACTCTCTTTTTTCCGTCGCATAAGAAATGCTCATGAAAATTTAAATTTAAATAAAATAAAAAAAAATTCAAAATTTACCTAACAAACAAAGCCCTCTCACCTCAGAGCCTCCTAGAAATTTCACTATTGGACCTTCACAGGAAATTTTGAGGTTCAATGTTTGAAGTTTTGGAGCTTTCTAACGGTGGAGTACATCGTTCTAGAGTTCTAAATTTTCTAAAAATCTCGAGATCTGTGAGATCAAGTTCTGCTGGTAGGTGGTGTCATTAATTAGTTTTCTGAACTTAAAGAAAATGATTTGATGGCTAATATATTCCGGATCCGTTATTTAGAAGAGAGAGAAGGAAAAAGTGGTTATTATGTACGTGAGAGGGCCGCGGCGTGGCTTTTCGGGAGGACCGGGAGTTTTCGGCGTTCGGAGATCATTGCTCCCTCGAACGGGGTACAGTTAAAAAACGCCAAGCCCCGAGTCTAGCTGGATACCCGCCGCACGAGGCGTCCTTTTTCAAAAAACTCAAAAAAATTTCCCCATAATAATGTGGTTGGAAAAAAAAATTCAAAAAAATTCCGATCCCTGAAAACGTCTAAAAACCACATTTTGAACTGTATTATAATAAAAAGTTCAAGTTTTTACATTTTTTTTACATGGTTACAAAAATTATTATCATTTTTAACACTTTCATTGCATACGATCCACTGACCTGCAGTAAACGGTCAAATCGTTGCCTTTGCTAGACCCAAACCAATCTGAGTGCTTTTTGAAATAAAATTTATTCTCAGTCAATTTTCCTCCTCTAACCCTTCCACGACATGGAAAAACCTAAAAAAAAATTTAATCTTCTTTTTAATTTGAATAAAAGTAGAGGGGAAAAGGTTCGCGAGACCTTTTAAACCAACCTTTCATCCCGTTTTGCCTCGGGCCTATAAGATTCGCATCATTTTATACTTTTTTAATATCAAATAATAATATTTCATAAGTTATTTATATAAAATAAGAATAATATTTCAACTAAAGTCGACATAAAAATGTGCCCCCCCCCCAAGTATTGTTAAAATCTTGCATGATGGCTGATAAAGGGTCATTGGGTCATTTGGACCTTGCCATCCCTTTCAAAAAACATCCTTATAATCGTAATAAATTGGGAAAATAAATCAGGAAAAGTTAAATAAGATTCAAAAATTGTAATTGTAATGGATAGCACGTTGGAGTACCAATTCGAAGACGCGGGTTCGATTCCCGTCCGGGAGCCAATTTTTGAATCTTATTTAACTTTTCCTGATTTATTTTCCCAATTTATTACGATTGTAATCCTGAGGTGCGGTCACCTCGATAACGAATAATTAGATTAACATTCTTATAATTGTTTTTATACTACCTATTGCGCAATAAGTATGTTAAAATTAAAAAAAAATCAAAATTTGTACTTTAAACATTATTTTAAGGATGTATAGGTTAAAAGTGGTGTTTTTTTTATCCCAACGCCATCTGTTTTCCGTGAGTTGAAATCCAAGAGGGTGGCGACTGGCGCTCTCGTGCAGAAATTTCCAAAAACTGGGATAAGTAGCCCTCATTCCCAAGTGGAGGATATATTGTGTTTTTACAGTCCAAATCATTTCCCAACCCTTGGTCCAACCAATCCAATGGGGCAATAACCCCTCCCCTCCATTAGACCCCCAAAACCAAGAATTACTCTGATTCTCCCATGGCCCCAAGTTCCTCATTTTTTCATATCATTTTATAAGGTTACTCTGATACTATTTACCAAGGGCATGAAACTCCAAGGAACACAAAATGATAAAACAAAACTTAACTTTCAAAAAAAATTATTGATTATAACACAAAAGATACATCGGTAGAAAATAGAGTACAAAATGTATATAAAACATGATTTAAATGTTCAACTAATTTTGATTGAACATTGCCTTCTTGAGGTTCCGGATCTATTTATAATTTCTCCACTTTTTAGGAGGCAAATTCTTCGGTTTTTTCAAACTTTTAGTTTCAGTCTTCTTTATCTGTCCTTGTTCCATAAGAGCGTTCCAAGAGGCGATTTGCTTCTCGGTGAATTCTTCAGGGCAGATCGGAGTGTAGAATATGTCGATGTCTTCCACAACAGCTTCATCGCCTAAAGTAAAAGAAAAATTGGAATTTGCGGTTTTATGAGGCTGTAGAGAATGATTACCTGAATCATTTGCTTCTTCGGCAACAGGCTTTTCTTCTTCGACAGTTCTGTCTTCAAGTATGGACCTTTCAAAATACAAGTCTATCAACTAAAAAAAAATTTATATTTCGTCCAAAAGTCTACGAGTTTCCCACCGATTCAATATTAGCTGGAAAGTTATTGTAGTCTTCGTTATTCGATGTGAAGACTAAAAATGCTTTTCTTAAGCAAGCAATCGTTTGCAGATTATCTAAAAAACAAAAGTTAATGAAGAACAAATTAGTTAAAACCAACGTTTTGTTGAAAGAGTCTGTGCTTTATTCAAATTGGTAAGAAGAGGATCTTCGATGCATATCCCAGGAATATTCCAGTCTTTGTCAAATTTCGTGACATTATCTAATGTCCGGATGCTGACGACATCGGTATCGAAGTCAAAAACGTGACAATAATACTGGAGCAGACCAAGCCACAGTTCACCAATGGAGGCATCATTTTTTTTATAATATTCCCAAACATTAGCCTAAAAAGATTGAATAAATAAGACGATTGTCAAGAATCGACTTACCAAGTTTCGATGTCTTCATAATAGTAAACATCCTCAACTGTCTTAACTGGTTTTGATCTGATGTTTTCATCAGCACCAAGCTAAAAAATGATTTTCCGATCAGTTTTGAAAAGGTCAGCTTTTTCAGTTATTAGACAGAAATTTGGTGTTAACCTACCTCTTGCAATACTGGAAGAAGTGGAGGTGACGTATTCTGGCAATAATGTATGACCATCAAGGTCGTCGCATATGACGACAATCCATTTTTAGTAAAATTTTGAATGGAAAGTAGTCTCTTCAAACATGAAACTAAAACCTAAAAAGAAAAAAAAATTTTCCTTGGCATTTTTTGAGTAAATATTTTTAGTGACTTAAAACAGTCTAGAGGGGTCCAAAATAGTCTAGAGGGGCCCAACACAGTCTAGAGGGGACCAAAAACAGTCTAAATTGTCCCAAAACAGTCTAGAGGGGTCCACACTAGTCCATAAAACCAGTCTATAGGAGTCCAAAACAGTCTAGAGGGGTCCAAAACAGTCTAGACTTTATTAGGGTCTAAAAAAGTCTAGAGGTGTCCAAAGCAGTCTAGAGTGGACCAAACCAGTGTAATTCTAGAAGGGTCTAAAACAATCTAGAGGAGTCCAAAACCAGTCTAAAGGGGACTAAAACTGTCTAGAAGGGGCCAAAACAGTCTAGAGGAGTCCAAACTAGTCTAGACTCTAGAGGGGTCCCAACAAGTCTAGACTGTAGAATGGTCCAAACCAGTCTAGACTCAAGAGGGGGCCTAATAAGTCTAGATTCTAGAGGGGGTCTAATAAGTCTAGATTCTAGAGGGGTCCAAACAAACAAGTCTAGACTCTAGAGGGGTTCGAACCAATCTAGACTCCAGAGGGGTCCAAAACAAGTCTAGACTCTAGAAGGGTCCAAACCAGTCTAGAATCTTGAGTCCAAACCAGTACAAAGAGTCCAACCAGTCTAGAGGAGTATAACAGTTTAGACTCTAGAGGACTCCAAAACAGTTTAGAGGGGACCAAGCCAGTATAGACTCTAGAGGGGTCCAAAACAGTCTAGAGGGGTCCCAAACCAGTCTAGGCTCCAGAGGGGTCCTAACAAGTATAGACTCTAGAGAGGTCCAAAACAGTCTAGGCTTTAGAGGGGTTCAAACCAGTCTAGACTCTAGAGGGGTCCAAACAGGTCTAGACTCTAGAGGGGTCTGAACCAGTCTGGACTCTAAAGGGGTCGAAACTAGTCTAGACTCTAGAAGGGTCCAAAAAGTCTAGATTCTAGAGAGGTCCAAAAAAGTCTAGACTCTAGAGGGGTCCAAAAAAGTCTAGACTCTAGAGGGGTCCAAACCAGTCTGGACTCTAGAGGGGTCCGAAACCGTCTAGTGTGGCCAAAACCATTCTAGACTCTAGAGGGATGCCAAAAAAGTCTAGATTCTAGAGGGTTCCAAACCAGTCTAGACTCTAGAGGGGTTAAAAAAAGTCTAGACTGTAGAGGGGTCCAAACCATTCTGGACTCTAGAGGGATTCAAAACTAGTCTAGACTCAAGATAAGTCCAAAACTGTCTAGACTCTAGAGGAGTCTAAAACAGTTTAGAGGGGCCCAAAGCCCCAAACCACTCCGGAGGGGTCTAAAACAATCTAGAGGGGTCCAAAACCGTCTAGATGGATCCAAACCAGTCTAGACTCTAGAGGGGTCCAAACCAGTCTAGACTCTAGAGGGGTCCAAACCAGTCTAGACTCTAGAGGGGTTCAAACCAGTCTAGACTCTAGAGGGGTCTAACACAGTCTAGAGGGATGTAGATTACCTTGACACGGTCATCAATCTGGTTGTAGAGCTTGAGTAATTGAGAATTCTTAGGGCCGAACGTGTTGTAAAGGCTGATATCGAATTCAATTCCTGTTTTTTTACAGACGCATTTCAAGATCGGGACTTTTGTCTCGACTATTTCCCTGAGGACAGTCAGAGTGGTGAACTGCCTCAAGTTTTTCGCCAGCTTCGGTATAAACGTTTTGTCATCAAGTCCCTAAAAAATGAGGTTGAAACCATTTCGATAGAAGTCGTCAAAAACCTTTCCATCTGGATTATCGGTGAAGGTGAGGCAAAAGTCCAAATCGGAGCTTGTGGTGACGAATCCACTCACATAAGAGCCGAAAATCACCAAATGGCTCAGCGGATAAATAGACAAAATCGAAGAGCGGACCAACGATGCGGTGTCCTCCAATGCCTCTTCAAACCGCTTCGACGCCTTGATTTTGTCTAAAAATTAACATTCATTTCAAAAATCGAGTTTGCACCAAAAAAGAGTCAAATCTGCCTAACCATGCGTGCACACTAAGATGCTTGTTAAAAATTTTATGTAATCCTTATGAAAAGTCATGTCTGGCTCAGGCAAAATGTACTTGCAATGACAATTTTCTTCGGTTATTTTCCCATAACATTTTGGACAGAACTGAAATGTGGGCTAAAAAAAAATTCAAATTAGATTAGATAGCCTAATCTGGAGTGCATAGCACTATTAGTTCTCCCGCAACAGCTTTGGGAACTTGTGATATACAACAAACTATTTCCAAAACAACAAATTTTTTCATACCTTTTCGAAAAAAGTAAAATCTTTGAGGATTTTGACGTTTTCGAGTTTGAAAGACGAGATCAAAACTTTGAAAAGGCCTCCAAAAACACAAGCATCTTTGTAAAATTTGGGGTCGACTTTGCATTTCCCGTTTGAAAAACTCAATTTTTCAATAAAATCAAGTTTTAGCAAAGGCAACAATTTTGCTCTGCTCACATCAAAACTTTTCAAGTTCCCTGAAAATATCAATTAAAAAAGAAAAAATAAAAGATCAATTATGACTGACCGACATCAATAAAGTTTTCATCGCACTGGATCCATTTGATCAAACTTTTCTGGAGTAGGGAAAGCTGAGAGTTGAAATATTCTTCAAATTCGGGGATTTCGATTTTTAAGTTGTCTTTGAGAGGGTTGAGAATGGAGTTGATGATAGGCCCCTGTTCGGTTTTAGGTATCAGAAAAAACTGCAACCCATCGCCCAAACACGAGCGGACATATTTGTGATGAAAACTTTCAAATTCGTTTAAACTTTTCCCTTCGATATTGCTCTTATGAAAAGGATCTAAAATTTTCATAAATAAAAAAATCTGTAACCTTTTGATTTATACCTTCGATCCTTAAATTTCCAGCGATTCTCATTATTCCTGTTTTTAAAACTTGGGGATTCACCAAAATTTGAATGAGGCTTTTCTCATTGTAAAGATACTGAAGAAGTTTGATCCAAAGAGTTCCGAGGTCGTCGCTGGTGTTCATGAGACCTTCGCCATCTAAAAGAATGGTCAAATGAGGTTTGATTTTTGAAAAGAGAAATACCGATATCGCAGGTGTCAGCAGGCAGAACGGGGAGAGCTTTGATTTTTTGGAGAAACGAGACTACCATTATGGATGGAACGTATTTAGGCCATAAATTGAACTCAAATAGGCCATAGAGCTAGAAAAAAAAAGTTTTAGGTAAATATCCATTGATGAAGAAGAGTAGAGAATTGTAATTCAGGAACTAATGAAAAAAATGGTTGAGGGTTTGAGGGAGTGGTTAAGTGGGGAGCTTGAAGGTTTGGGGGAATAATTGAGGGTTTGGGGTAATAGTTGAGGATTTGGGGGGGAAGTTGGAGTTTGGGGGAATAGTTGAGGGTTTGGGGAAACAGTTGAGGGTTTGGGCATAAGTTGAGGGTTTGGGGGAATAGATGGGGGTATGGGGGATGTTGAGGGATTGGGGAGAGTTGGGGGTTTGGGGAATAGTTAGGGGTTGGGGGAAGGGTTGGGGGTTTGGGGAAGGGTTGGGGGTTTGGGGGAATAGTTGGGGGTTTGGGGGAATAGTTGGGGGTTTGGGGGAATAGTTGGGGTTTGGGGAAAGGGTAGGGGGTTTGGGGGAAGTGGTGGGGGTTGGGGGAATAGTTGGGGGTTTGGGAAGAGTTGGGGAATAGATGGGGGTTTGGGGGAATAGTTGGTGGTTTGGGGAAGGGTTGGGGTTTGGGGAATAGTTGTGGGGGTTTGGGAGTGTTGGGGGAATAGATGGGGGTTTGGGAGAATAGTGGGGGGTTTGGGGGAATAGTTGAGGGTTTGGGGCAAATAGTTGAGGGTTTGGGGAAATAGTTGGGGGTTAGGGGCTGGTTGGGGTTTGGGGATAGTTGAGGGTTTGGTGGAATAAATGGGGGTTTGGGGATAGTTGAAAGTTTGAGGATAGTTGAGGGTTTGGGGGATCGTTGAGAGTTTGGTTTGGGGGAGTTGATGGTTTGGGGGAGTTGATGGTTTGGGGAAGTTGGTGGTTTGGGGGATAGTAGGGGTTTGGTGGGGTAGTTGAGAGTTTGGGGGAATAGTTGAGGGTTTGGGGGAGTTGAGGGTTTAGGGGGATAGTAGGGGGTTTCGGGGATAGTTGAGAGTTTGGGGGAATAGTTGAGGGTTTGGGGGAATATTTGGGGGGTTGGGGGAAACAGTTGAGGGTTTTGGGATAGTTAGGGGCTTGGGAAAAGTTGAGGGTTTGGGGATAGTTGGGGGTTTGGGGATAGTTGAGGGTTTGGGGAATAGTTGGGGGTTTGGGGGAATAGTTGGGGTTCGGGGAATAGTTGGGGGTTTGAGGGATGGTTGGAGTTAGCGGATAGTTAAGGGTTTGGGGAATAGTTTGGGGTTAGGGGGTTAGTTGAGGGTTTGGGGATAGTTGGGGTTTAGGGGAAAGTTGAGAGTCTGGGGGAGTTGATGGTTTGGGGAAAGTTGAGGGTTTGGGAGAAAGTTGAGGGTTTGGGAGGAAAGTTGAGGTTACCCAATCGGTAAAACTACTTTATTCAATTGAGTTAAAATCATACCTGTGCCCAATATTTCAACAAAACCGTCAGTTTAACTATCCTAGGGTCGACTCCAGCAACCCATTTCAAGACACAAGCTGTTAAAAGGTTCGTAGGGCAGACAATCCTTAAGTTGCACTCATATTCAATGCCGTTGATCAACATTGTGAACAAGACAGCACGATTGTTACAAAAGAACCCTCTACTGACCGATTTTCTGAACAAAAAAACATTAAAGATGGCATTTAGAACCTTGAAATACTCACATTTGTGTTGGAGCTCTCTTGAGCAATGTTTCGATAATTTCCAAAAGTTTCGGTGCATCAAAATCATCATCTGCAGAAACAAAAACGTTGATGTCACTCTGTTTTAAACCAACTCCATGAAATGTCGATCCATACGGCACAATTTCATAATCTACATAATAAAATTAAAAAAAAAAAACCATAAAATTAATAAAGAAGCAAACCAGGCAAAATAGTTTTGAGAATGTCCACAGCTTCGAGTTTTAAACATAACTCTTCTTTGGTCATGGCAACTTTGGTGTAAATCGTCTCCAAACTTTGGGTGAGCAACTCAGTGAACTCTTCCGTCGGCTCATAATCGGAAAGATAATGGAACGTTTCTTTGCGGTAAATGTCTTTCAAGTTAGACCAGTGCTCCTCACTTTTGATATGTTCTTTAGCGTCAGAAATTTTGTCATCGAATTTTATTTCGCAACAACGACATCTTAGGAGATGTTCTTTCAATTTTGAACCCTAAAATGATTATTAAGACAAATGGGAGTTATTGATGGATACATACGAATTCGATCAACTCAAAGCGGTTCAAGCGCAACAAAGTATAAAGTTGAATATCATCCGAGAAAAGCTTCTCCCAGTTGAAATTTCTGGTCACTTTGAGTTTCCCCTTCGTATTCTTCGGCATCCTTGAGGTTCTAAACAAACAATATGAGATTTCTACGGTAACCCTTTGATGGTGGTTCAAAAGTAATCAGTACATTTAAGTGAAACAAGATAAATAATATTAATGATGAAGTATGAATATTATCATAAAAGATAACAAACATCCTGAATTCACAGAATTCTTAAGTGCTATGTAAGTACCTACTTAAAAAAATAAATGTTTAAATTACAGAGAACATTAAAAAACAAAAGGAATGGCAAAATATGAATCCTGTTTTGAAAAACGAGGGCCCAAGGTGCTCTAGCGACGCCACATTTTTGATGACGATGCAACTCTTTCTCTTATATCAGAGGTTCCCAAACTTTTTCAATAAATGAAAACCTTTGCGCCCCCCCCCCACCAAAAAAAGTTTTGAATGTTAATTTTGAGGTTTATGAAGAAAATTTGGGATTTTAAAAATGTAGATTATGAGGTTTTTTGAAGAAAAATTGTCTCTTAAAACCATGATTTTGAGGTTTGTGACACAAAAAAATTGACTCTTTGAAGTTGACTTAGAGGTTTTTGACAAAATTTTGGCTATTAAAAACTTGATTTTGAGATTTTTTATGAAAAAAGGCTCTTAAAACTTTGATTTTGAGGTTTTTGGACGAAAATTTGGCTTTAAAAATGTTGATTTAAGGTTTTCGGAGAAAATTTGGCTCTTGAAACCTTGATTTTGAGGTTTTTGACGAAAATTTGGCTCTTAAAACCTTGATTTTGAGGTTTTTGACGAAAATTTGGCTCTTAAAATCTTGATTTTGAGATTTTTGACGAAAAATGTCTCTTAAAACTTTGATTTTGAGGTTTTTGGACGAAAATTTGGCTTTACAAATGTTGATATTGAGGTTTCTGACGAAAATTTGGCTCTTGAAACCTTGATTTTGACGAAAATTGTCTCTTAAAACTTTGATTTTGAGGTTTTTGGACGAAAATTGGGATTTACAAATGTTAATATTGAGGTTTTTGACGAAAATTTGGCTCTTTTAACCTTGATTTTGAAGATTTTGACGAACATTGTCTCTTAAAACTTTGATTTTGAGGTTTTTGGACGAAAATTAGGCTTAACGAATGTTAATTTTGAGGTTACTGACGAAAAATTGGCTCTTAAAATGTCCTTTTTAAGGACATAAAAACCTTAAAATGTCGATTTTAAGGTTTTTGATGAAAAATACCCTTAAAATATGTTCAGAAAGAAAATAAAAACTTAATTTTGGGGGATATTTATGAAAAAAAACTTGAGCCTGCCCAAGCTGCCCAGCCTGCTCTTCAGTCCCTCTTTGATGAAAACCAAAAATCGTGTTAATTAATTCGGCCTCCACTCATTTTCCGATAGCAGAACTTGTATCCATTATTTTAATTTGACAAATCAGCAATTTTAACAACAGTTTGTGAAAGAAAACTAATTGAATACGAACCTTCGCGATTCAGGCTTACTTTGAGAAAGAAAATGCACAAATGACAACCTCGAGATTTCTACATTCCTATAAATTATGCAAAATTGCAGGATGCACTTATCAGATATCGCTGAATTCCGATAGTGCGTCAGCTGAACATGACTCATCTCCATCCACAGGGGGCAGCAGTGTTGCCAACGTTTTCCATAAAATGGCCAAATTATTAATCAAAATTTCCATGAAATTTATCATAGGAAGTTTAATTTATATAAGATATTCACTTTTAAATGTTATCGTCTTTGATATTCCAAATAAAGTAAAACGATTGTGATAGGGTGCCCCTCCGAAATTTTCACCAAAACTTTCAACTTCGTAGTTATCTTCGTGGTTGATTTTCGAAATTCGAAAAAAGGAGTTTGGCGATATAACTATGTCTGTAGTTTATCAAAAACGCCATACTTACGTGACACCGGCCATTTTTATTTTTACACTGAATACTCCATGTTGGGGAGGTTATGGGAGGGTGGTAGGATGTGGGGGTGGTGAGAGATAGCGGGAGGAGGTACAGAATTAGGAGGGAGATTAATAATAGTAGGTACAGAATAATATTGGGTCGTTCGGAAAGTCCGTTCGCCGGTTTTCAGGAAATGAATTTAGACATTTTTTTCAACAATGCCTTCTATTTCTATCAATAATATAATTTCCCCCGTTTCTTATAACTTCTTCCCACCTCTCCATAAGCTTTAAAATCCCTCTTTTAAAAAACTCTCGTGGCTTTTCTGCAAAAACTGCTCAAGGTCGTTTTTCACTTCGTCGTCGTTTTGTCTTTCAAATGATAACTCAGAGACCGAAAAAAGTTATAATCTGATGGGGCGAGGTCTGGTGAATAAAAAGAATCACGGAAGGATGGGGTAAAACCACGGTAAAACCTTCCACTCGAACTCGGTTAGTTTCTGGCGAGTCCCAATCGCCGCGTGAGGGCGCGCTTAGACGTGGTGGAAGATCACGGAATGACGAATTTGACGATTGACGAGACCGGGCCTTTTTCTGTTCCAATGTTGGCTATCTCACGAACTTTTAGGGACTTTTAGAAGAGGATTGGCAGCTATCAAGTCCCCTCACTTGGTCAGAATAAATTTCTTTTGGTCGTCCAGGTCTAGGCGCGTCCGACACCGAAAAATCACCTCCAGAAAACTTTTTAAACCATTTCTGGCAACTTCGAGCAGACGAAGCGTTTTCTGGATAGACAAGCTTTAGTTTTTCGCTTACTTTCGAAGCTCGTTTCCCTTTACGAAAAAAATAAAGCATAATATGCTGAAAATGTCCATTTTCGGTCATTTTTTTCGCTGTCAACACTCGCTGTTTTAACAATCAAAACAAAACATTCCGGGTTGGTAAACAAACAAAAAAGAAAGTAAACCGTTGAAGGAAGGGATCTGAAAAGGTTTCTTTCAAGTCTCAAGTGGATTGATGACGTACGATCGGGGGAAGTTGGCTAATTGGTGAACCAGCGAACGGACTTTCCGAACGACCCAATATATTATGTACTATAATAAGGTTCTACCTCCAAACCTTATTTTTAAAAAGCAGCCACCACCTACTATATAGCGATTTACCAAAATCGGGCTACTCATAGCCCCCACCCTGGGCTCAATCAGTTCAAAATATTATTACACTTATAAATTGATTGTATATTCTCTTTTATACGTTAATAATTAAGCGAAATTGCAATAAGAAACATTTATACATAAAAATTAAGAAAAAATGCGTTTTCCATAAATTATAGGACGGTGATTAAAAAAAGCATGTTTTGATTATTTTTGAAGCCACTAAAGCTCTTTTTCTTTAGTGATTTCCGGTTGCAAGTCGAACCAAGCAGTCACAGCTTTTGTAAGATCTAAATCCGCGAGATTAATTAAAACCTGGAAATGAAAGATTAGAGAAGAAAAGTGGTAAAAATGAAAAATTACTTGTCCCATGACGGGGCTTTTCCAAGTCTTTTGAGTGAGGACGGTCACTTCAAGTTGTTTGCTCGTCAGCTCCCCTTGAGACATCACGTAGTCAAACGTCTCATCAAATACAGGGTTGCAGTTATCTTTTACAGTCTAAAAACAATTTTAATTCTTTTTTTTAAACTTGAAATTCAAATACCTACCTCAGTTTTTCTTTTCGAGTCTTTAGATCGCTCAGGCAAAAGATACAGTTTTACATACGGGTCTGGTATGTTGGTCGGATCTTTTAATGGGAGATTCCTGAAAATTTTTATGTGAAAATAATTTTTAAAAAAATGAAACTTACGCGATTTTGTGTACGATGACGATAAGTCTTTGCCGTTGGACGCTATGTCTTAATGTGAGTTGTATTTTTCCCAGGGCGGATTCCCCACAAGAGCTAAAAAAAGGTTTTCTATTGAGTTTTTATAATTTTTTAATAATTTACATGTTTGAGGAGGTTGTGCTGAGTTGTCTGCGGTGGAAGGAAGCTGGAGAAGATTCAACTCGACTTGGAGGAACTCCGACGACCATCGGATCCTCGACTGGTTGAGGCTCGAACGATTTGTGCTCAGGAGTTCCGTCATCTGAAAACAAATGGCTTTCATTCTACAAAAATTGAGCAAAAATTACAGTCTCAGAATGTCAAATAATCAAATTTTATAAGGGAAGAGAAGGAGAAGGTGGTCCGAAAGGAGGAGGAGGTGGTAGTGGTGGGGGATGTTCGTGGAGAGGTCTGTAGAGCCCCGATTGACCAAGTTATTAATTACCGGACTTCGTTGAAATGGAATCTTCTTTCTTCAAAGTGGCCGATCGCGACAGAACAGGAGTCGACATCACTTCATGGCTCATCAGTTGTAAATCATCATCGCTGATGGATCCTCCTTCATATTTTAAAATCTAAATCCAAAAATTGACCAAATAAATTCAATAAAAAGAACCAAAATTACCCTCAAACGCATTGAAACGATCACTTTCGATTCAGGTCCCGCATTTTTAATCTGAAGCGGTTGATCCTGCAACTCGAGATTTTCTTTCTCCAACAGACCACTTAGGTTGTGACTCAATTTACCGATTTCAGCATTCGATTTTTGATCGATAAACTAATCAAAAATTACAAAACTTATACATAAATTAGAGAAAAGAATACTTTAATATGGAGAGTATCGGTTTCCGGATTGTGAACAAGGAATGTAAAACCTTGCTCATAAACTGGAGAGTCGGTCCTATATTGAATATTTGAGTTTTTGCTCATTTTTGCAAGGCTTATTTGAAACATTGGATCTGGAGCAGTATGGATACCCTTCCTCAACACTTTCTGAAACATAGAAAATATAAATGGGTAATTTATTTATTTATTTGACTTACAGGTAGATTTTTGGCTGAATCGACATAAACCATGAGAACTGCGGTGCTCATTGAAGTGACCCGGAGCATTTGAGTCTCAGAAAGTGCGAGTTTCAAATCGTCCAAATTTGCCGAAAGTTGAAGCCAAGTCATCCTCAAGTGGATCATACCTGTTTTCACATCTTCCAGGGAAATCCACTGAGATTAAAATGTGAAAACAACTTTCAAAATAGAATTCCTTACCGTGTCCGTTTGCCCTTTTCGTGTCACACCCAAAACTTCCACAGTCGCTCTATGAATTTTTAAATACAATTTTTAAAAGAGGAAATTAGTAAAATAAGAAGTGAAGAAATGAAATTAAATCGTGCAATGGAGTTGAAAATCAAATGGCAACTTTGGTTTTGGAGTTGAAATTGCTCAAAAAGTCACATTTTTAAAGTAATCTAGAATGAAGATATTGGGGTCAATTTGATGGAGCTGGGCTTTGATGCAACAAATGTAATGTGTTATGACACACTGCATTATGGGTAATGACCCGATGCATGATAGGTGATGACCCGATGCATGATGGGTGATGACCCGATGCATGATAGGTGATGACCCGATGCATGATGGGTAATGACCCGATGCATGATAGGTGATGACCCGATGCATGATGGTTAATAATGCTATGCATGATGGGTAATGACGCGATGCATGATGGGTAATGACCCGATGCATGATGGGTGATGACCCGATGCATGATGGGTGATGACCCGATGCATGATAGGTGATGACCCGATGCATGATAGGTGATGACCCAATGTATGATGGGTAAAATGACCCAATGCATGATGGGTAATGACCCGATGCATGATAGGTGATGACCCAATGTATGATGGGTAAAATGACCCAATGCATGATGGGTAATGACCCGATGCATGATAGGTGGTGACCCGATGTATGATGGGTAAAATGACCCAACGCATGATAGGTAATGACCCCATTTATGTAGTAGTTTACAGGTTAGCCAAAACAGGGCCAAAACATGCATGATGGATGATGACCCGATGCATGATGACCCGATTTTTGATGGGTAAAATGACCCGATGCATGATAGGTGATGACCCGATGCATGATGGGTGATGACCCGATGCATGATAGGTGATGACCCGATGCATGATGGGTGATGACCCGATGCATGATAGGTGATGACCCGATGCATGATGGGTAATGACCCGATGCATGATGGTTAATAATGCTATGCATGATGGGTAATGACGCGATGCATGATGGGTAATGACCCGATGCATGATGGGTGATGACCCGATGCATGATGGGTGATGACCCGATGCATGATAGGTGATGACCCGATGCATGATGGCTAATAATGCGATGCATGATTGGTAATGACGCGATGCATGATGGGTAATGACCCGAGGCATGATGGATGATGACCCGATGCATGATGTGATGACCTGATGCATGATGGTGATGAACCGATGCATGAAGAGTAATTGTGTGATGCAGACTGGGTATGACCCAATCCATTATGACTGATGGCCCAATGCATGATAGGTGATGACCCGATGCATGATGGATGATGACCCGATGCATGATGACCCGATTTTTGATGGGTAAAATGACCCAATGCATGATGGGTAATGACCCGATGCATGATAGGTGATGACCCAATGTATGATGGGTAAAATGACCCAATGCATGATGAGTAATGACCCGATGCATGATAGGTGGTGACCCGATGTATGATGGGTAAAATGACCCAATGCATGATGGGTAATGACCCGATGCCATGATAGGTGGTGACCCGATGTATGATGGGTAAAATGACCCGATGCATGATAGGTGGTGACCCGATGCATGATGGATGATGACCCGATGTATGATGGGTAAAATGACCCAATGCATGATGGGTAATGACCCGATGTATGATGGGTAAAATGACCCAATGCATGATGGGTAATGACCCGATGCATGATAGGTGATGACCCAATGTATGATGGGTAAAATGACCCAATGCATGATGGGTAATGACCCGATGCATGATAGGTGGTGACCCGATGTATGATGGGTAAAATGACCCAATGCATGATGGGTAATGACCCCATTTATGTAGTAGTTTACAGGTTAGCCAAAACAGGGATTGTTTGGTTAAAGTTGCCATTTTTTAATGATTCCCTTCAAGTTAAAAATGTTTGAAAAGTTATCGCGTAAAAATAAAAATGACTTTTTTGTGCAACTAAAAGGATTTTCGTACACGAATAACGAGCAAGAAAAGCAAAACCATGCGAGGAATCAAATTAAAGAATTATTGCTTTCGGAAAAAAGAATAATTGCACAAAAAGTTTACCTTTTGGCTTTACAGATTTAAAAAAATACACAAGTTTACGATCACAAAAAACAAAATTTAGACATTTTGAATACCTTCCAAGAGGCTCATCTTTTCCGGTTTTATCTTTGTCATAAATGAAAGCTGAGAAAAGCTGTCCTCTTGCGTTCTCCACACAAAACTAAAAAACTTGTGAATGAATAAAAAAAAATTAAAAAGGCTGGGGTTAATGAAAGACGTGCAAAAAATTGGAAAAAAACACATTCTAGCTTCTACCTTCCCAAAAAATCATCGTTTTGCACACCGGGGAATTTAGCATCCCAGTCCCAAACCGTCAACCTGAGCTCTTGAACTCTTCTCGATGTAACTATCGCCTAAAATTATTTACAATTTTTTTTTACAAGTTACAAGTTTGGTGCAACAAAGCAGAAAGAATGTGGAAGATTTAGTCATGCACGTGAAATGAGTTTTTTTTGTCTTTCGACCTCAAGAAGGACTTACGATCCTAATTTTGAGTCCTTTTTAGAGTCATCGTGATCGAAAAGTTTGAAGTCCACACTCTGGCCACTTACTGAATGAATCGGGAACTACACATCGGGAAAAATAACAAAACAAACAAAACGAAATAACAAAAAACAAAAAATAACGAGACCCAGAAACCAAAAATTTTGAATCGTGCAGGGTCTAACCAGCAGGATGACGAACACTAGGAAATGTTTAGGATGTTAAAACTCATTTTGGAGTATTTCCAGTTTTTAAATGTTAAAAGGTGTGTTTTTAGTTTGATTTCATGCTAAATTAGTAGGCTGGGTGATAAACAATAATCATAGAGTTTGAGTCATAAAAGACATTTCCTGTGGATCTAGACTTGAAAGATCAGAAAATTTTGGGTCTATCGTCCACAGGTGGCCACCTTTGGAAGTTCCAAGATAATGGTTTGCCTCTAAAATACCCCTAAATCCAAAGTCCCAGGGATCTTCATAACTTTTAAATTGCAAGGGGGGACCCTTTTCCACTTTTTTCACTAAAAATTATTTTCATTTTAATTATTATTTAAAATTTCATTCCTGATAATTTTAAGAGTTTTTGGTGGCCACCCAAAGACCCCACACTTCATACTCAAATATCTATGAAATTTTTATAATTTTTGAGTGGTGGTTAAATCATGCTTTTTATCTAACTTTATTAGTTGAAATGCACTATTCTAATTCTAATTAAGTCTATGATAATTTTTTTTTTACCTCACACCAATAATCCCATTTAGGGTCAACAGTATTGTCGATAACTTGGGTTTTGAAATTTTCCGCCCCCAACGTCACAATGGCGTATGGATCCGATTTCCCCTTTCCAAGCATCGAAATGTCTTTTTTCATCAAATTTTTAGCTTCAATCACATGAACTCGAAGGACACCCCTAAAAAAAATCGGTTTTCTTATATTCCTAAAATATTTGTCCAACCTGAGGTTCGGGGAATTTCAAAATTTGAGAAGATACAGCATCGCTGAGGAGAATTGGGAGTTTATTAGGAAGGACCATCATCGCTGCTACTTGCTCGACTATAATTTTTCTGAGCATATCACTAAAAATAAGAAGAAATAAGCTTCAGGCTATTGATTTCATAATTTGTACCTTAGTCCAGGCATGTCTAGAAGGTCAGCCATGCCGACCAGATTAAAATCAAGAGTTGGGTTATTCAAGAAATAAATTTGAAGTCCTCCAACCAAAGGAAGGGTCGATATCAACGGCTTCATCACAACTCGAACCATCCCATGAATCTGAAAAAAAATATAAAAAAAATAAATTATTAACTTACCTGAAAGTCTTTAATGCCACCAGAAAGTCCGGAAACCGTAAATGAAATATCGCAATCGCCAGCGTAGCTGAAAAACGAATTATTCATTTAAATTCGAACAATGTTTTGTTTAGGAAATCTGCCAGAATTAAAACGTCTCAAGTGTTTTAGCCAAAAGATCAGTTTTAAATCCAGAGAACTTCTAAGAAATTTTTCATTTCTTTTAAGTGATCTTATCGATTGGAATAGATCCAAGAGAAATAAAAATTTTATTCTTGGATTTAAAAAACGAAAAAAAAATTGCGTTTTTATGAAGAAAGTTTTGGAAGATTGGGGAATTTTTAGGATCAAGTTCAAGCCAGCAAAACGGTCAAGTAGTGCAGGTCAACTGAGGGGGTCTAAAATGGCCCCAGGGGTCTAAACACCAAAAAGTAAGGGTTAAAGTATATTTTTGAGCGCTAAGGAGTGTTCTGAGCCATTTTATGCATTTGGTAACTTTTTTAGCTCTTTAAAAGAGCTTTCCAACAATATAAATTTCGATAAAATCAGTACAAAATTGTCCAAGTTATGGACGTTGAAATGTTTGAAAGGTCATCAAGTGACCCTTGCTCGCGAGAAGAAAAAAATTATCCCTTTTATTTCCTTAAAAAATTGAATTAATTCATTTAAAATTGGCAACAGGTATCCCAAATATAAAAATGATATCATTGTTTGTAAGTCAATAATGAGGAATCAACCAAATTAATCTTTAGGGCTGCAAAAGCCGCATTTATCACTTATTATGAGTAACCAAAATAAATTAAATCCTTGAAAATGGGCAATTTAGTTGATGATGCAAACAAAAAATTTTATAGGTCAAAGCGTTATTCGCCGAGTTGGGCGGTGAGGAAACGTCCTTGGGAATCAAGAAAAAAAGAATTCTATGAATCACTAACGAAAATACGACTTACAAAATATCCATGTCCATTATTATTTCATTTCTTGAGACGTTCTTATCGTAGACTTTAACACCGCCGATACGTGGAGGCTGTAAAACAAATGAAAAAGGTCAGATACGATCTTTTATAAATAAAAGAAAAGTCAAGAAACCTACGATTGTGCCAAGACGCATCTTTTGGAAGGCGAAACCGTTGAATTTGTAAAGGGCGAGGTTCTCTTTGATGGCCGGCTCGATGACATCTTTTATGAGGTCTTTCGCGTAGTGGTTTACATTCGGCCAAACTTGGCTTAAAATCTTAATGAAGAGAACAATTAAATTCGGAAACATTAATTAAAATTATCGCTTACCCGATTGACCCATTCAGCTCTTTCTATATCAGGGAAGAAAACCTGAAAAAATAAAAGGTCAACATCGAAAACACATTTGAGAATTTTAATTGATTCGTCCTTAGAGTTTATTTTAATAAATGACCTAATCGGGTCAAGTCGTAAAACTGAATAATTTTGATTTTTAAAATGAGACGCGTAGGGGATAAAAAGAAAGCGATTAGACTTTAGAGCAATCGTTGGTGAGCCGTCATGCATGTGATGGATGTGGCTTCCAGCTTCCTAGCCGGCGCGGCGTTCAGGGCATCGCGAACCATCCTATTTTTGCATAGAGTCCTTGTAGTCAAGTACAGACTTCCAGAGCCATCCTATTCTCGTCCAAAGCCATCAAATTGGCTCCTTTTTCTAAAGCCTCAAATCAGCCTACGCAGCCACGTATAGGCGCCCAGAGTCATTGCATCGGCATTCATAGCGATCTGTTGGCATCCAGATTCCAGAGTCATCCTAGGGTGTCTATAGCCATCACATTGGGGCCTATATCCTAGCATCGGCCTACGTAACCAAGTACAGTCGTCTAGGGCCATCTGGCATCTTATGACTTTTCGGCGTTCAGAGCGATCTGTAGGCTCCATGACCGTCCTATTACCAAGTATCTAGAGCCTTTATTTCGGCACCCCATAGCCTCACATCAGCCTACGCAGAAATTAGAATTCTATAGATAACAGCAGTCCGCACCCCCGTTTCGGCGTTCATAGCCATTCTATAGGTGTCCAGTTCTATTGTAGGGGCTGTAAACGACTAAAACCTATAGGGTAAAGCTGTCTAGAATCCATGGTGATCCATCATATTGGGACATAGTGCGTTGTTTCGACGTATGCGTACTACGTAGCCATAGAAGCCAACTGGCGCTTGTTGGTGCCCAATAGCTTGCATCGGAGCTGTGGCCCTACATTTTTGGCAAATAAAACCATAATATCAGCGTTGAGCGTATTGACGGTCCCGGGGCCATCATATTGGCGTCTAAGGAACCTAAATAGTCTTCTTTCCTTCGCAATTTTCTCCCAAAAACTTGCTGAATAGATTGTGCAACAATGGATAAAATTTTGATGATTTTCGTAGATGGTGGTCCCGACACGTCCAACAAGTTTAGACACGTCCGGTAATTACGTTGTCAACACGCCAACATTGCCAATTTGTATCTCAGATTTTTTAGAAAAACTCTCCGATAGTACCAAAGCTTGCTAACAGGTAACACCTCATGTGGTAGAAACACGTAAGCCTACTCCACGCCACCATATTTGCTCATGATTTGACACGTCTGTTCTTCAAAAGCTTTGCACTTCCAACAGTATAGAAATATTTAAGTAGCTAATTAATCGTAGTTTGAGGAAAAAAACCATAATTAGCCTTCAATGATGCAATTTCACTTGCCAAATAACCAAACTAATTTTTGAGTGCCATTAGTTAAAAGCTTTTAAATATTGCAGCTATTTATCATATTTTTCTTTAAGTTTCTATTTTTAGTGCACGTTTTTCTCGGGGACAACTGGACTGAAGAAGACCATAGTTTCGGTTTCGAGGGTCAAGGAGTTTCTTCTTCCAAAAATAGCAAAAGTGTATGCAGGGAGAAAGCGCTTCCTATGAACTGAATAGCAAAAAGGTTGCCAAAATAACTTAGTCTTTGGTTAATTAGTGGCGCCATCGAGTCTAAAATGAGAAGTGAGAGATGCGGGTGAAACATACCCAGGCAGGCAAGTCGTCGACTCGTGCCAAGATCACTTCCTTTTCGTTTGACATAGCAGCAGCTTTGGCGATGTTCCTTTTCATTTCTTTTTCTTTGCCCCATTCCTCCCTTAGGACGGAAAGAACGACGGGTCCGAGGAGCCAGGCAGGGCTTATGTTAAAATATCCGAACATGTAAACGATCGCGATTTTCCCGATGTGCTTCCCGAAGGTGTACATCATGTGGAGGATGTTCGTCCCGGTTCCGATTTTCCGAGCGATTTGCTTGCCTTCGTCTGGATTCGCGGCCGGCGGGTCATTTTTGGTTTCGGTCCCTTCCATGAGAACGAGTGGGAACAGACTGACGGCCGGGTTTGAGAGTCGAAAGGTGCCGAGGACGGGGTTAAGAATAAAACGTTGCGTCATCCGGCCATTTGACGTCGCCCCAAAGGAATCCGCGTTCCTTTTCGCGAAGTCCAGGATGCAGATTGATCAGTATAGTGAGCCAAAACAACAACCTCGAATACTGAATCAGCTGGGTAGAAGGTGAGCTGGGTCATAGATCGACCAGCTGACCTGACCCTCTCATGCGCAACTCTTCAGGGTCTTCGACGCTCCCAATCACTGATCCAACTCAACCGCTCCTCAGGTCCATCAAACCAAGGATTCGAAACAAACGAACCATCCCAAAAAAGACCAAAGTTAACTCAGTCAAAACGACTCTTAAAGCGGTATTCAGAGACAAAAGAAAATGAGTGGACCCGCAACCCCTAAGGGAATGGTGTTTTTTCAGCTCCCAGTAGTCCGATCGAATTGAAATTTTCAGGGATTTTTCTGGTCATATTAAAGAATATTTGTGGCAAATTTCATGTCGATCGGTCAACAGGGAGCTGAGAAAACGCGACTTCCCTTTACGGTTGAGGGTCATGTGATACTTTTTCAAAAAGGACATTGCGTTTTCTCAGCTCCCTTTTGACGATCTACTTGAAATTTTCAGAGCTTTTTCTTATCATATTAAAGAAGATTTGAGGAAAATTTCAAGATAATAAGTTCTCAGTGAGCTGAGAAAACGCAATGTCCTTTTTGAATGAATATTGACTCATCTTACATCCGATCTTCAGTCTTCAACAAATACAGGGAAGGTTCTTCTATTCTTTGAAGGTTCGGGGGAGGTAGGGGAGGGTATCATAGGTGTTGGGAGAGTGTTGGAAGGTTCTGGATCTTATCCGATCTTCATCAAATTTTCTCCGAATTTTCTATTCGGACTTATCTAGAAAATGTGATGTGGGATTTTAAATTTCGCAAAAATTGCGGAGTTTAGTATGTCTATAGTAAGGGTGGATATGGGGGATTTGGTGTTTGTGGAGTCCCAAATTTTTTCATCTTCTGGTTTTCCATTTTTTAATAGTAAATTAAAACTAACTACATACATACTTAAAACGCTGCTTACTAGATACGTCATATCTTTTTAAACAATACAATTCTTACGCATTCCTTATCTTGTGATAAGAAATCCCTAAAATAATTTGAATGAAACGTCGCAAACAAAAAACCACAAAAGATATGACTCATTTTATCAAACTTATGGATTTCCTGTTGTCTAGTCTTTTCCAAAATAGAAATAACAGTTCCTTAGGATCAGGCTCCGGATTTGAGGAGCAGCCATCCCAATAAATGAACCACCCAATCGACCTTCAAATCGATTTAATTGACAAGAGGGAATTTCAAAAATGAGGATCGATTTTATCGATTTTTATACCGTCAGAAAGCAGCCCAACTCTGTTTTATGGTATTGGTACCAACTATCCATCCCTTCCAAAATGTTAGTATGAGTTCTCAAAAAATAGCAATTTCGGAAGATTTTCGCTCTCCCAGCTTTCTTGAGTGATTTTTTTTATCTTTTCTTTAACAATTTTAAATGTGGAAGGAGCGGAATTTCATGAAAAAATAAGGAGTAATGAATTAAATGAAAGGGAGGGTCTTTCAAAGAAGCTTTTTGGTACTTTAACTTAATATGAAATTAAATGAGCCGTTAGAATTAATGTTGAAGATTTTATTAAGATTTAAGTTTTAGTAGGTCCGTCTAAATCGGTGCATTTCCTGTCTTGGTAGAATTACATGGAAAATATTCTTGGGAAGTAAATGAGGAAAATAACAGTTTTGAAATTCGCCCCTTTCCTTCGATAATATTTTTCTAAATCATAATTAGGGAGACGTTTTAAAGGATACTTTCGCGAACCGGAGGAAAATGGTGCGATAATAGAATTCCAGTCATGGTCGATTCTCCACATTAATGCAATTCCAGTCTGAGGCACAATAACCCCCGTTCGCCTCCCGTCCCGCCCTCGCTATTTAATTTCCGGACCCCGCCCGCTATCAGATTCAAAGTTGAGCACTTTATGTCGAACTGACAACTTAAAATTTGCTCTTCGTATCGGTTCCACCTGCGGTCGAGATTCCGCTTCGCCCCCCCGCCAGAGCCGGACTCGCATTTTCAAGAAATAAACTTTTACACCTTCCGACAACTTGTCCCTTCTCCGAACGCTTTTAGCCTCGGATCTTTCACGCAAAAGATTACACCCTCAACTTTACCATTTACAATTTTCTCCTTCCTACAAGAGGGCCATTAACGACACTTTTCAAACCCTTAATTTCGTAGAATCAAACACACTGATAACAAACTCAACTTTCTTGTGTTCAGAATGAAAGGGAATAGCATGAAAGAAGTAAGAACTCCCCCAAACGTAGAAGGTCCAGGCATATGCCACTACGTCCTCATAGGAACAACCTTTTGCCAAATATTAGCCCTCCATCAAGGGTTAACTGAAAAAATCTGATTGTCAGCTTATTTCAATTCCCCTGCAATTCGAATCATAAAGTTTTTAAAAAATTCAAGCAAGTACCTCTCTAGGTGTTTGTGAGCTGATTTTTTCTAGTTTAATTTTTTATATACAGAAATCTCAATGCAAAGTAGTCAAAACTCCAAAAAACCGTGATTTTAGGCTTTTCATAGCTGATTGAAAATTTTTATATAGAAACTAACTTCAGATTCATGCTCCTCGCCCCAAAAAATGGAAAAATAAAATAGATATGTGATATAAAAAAAAAAAATCCCTCAAAATCGACTTCGAAGTTGTATTTCTCACCTTGAAAAAGGTTAGAAACCACATTTTGGGCAAAATCTGAAATAGGAATTTTTCAGGTCGAAAAATTAGATGGCTAATGCAACAACATCTTTGGACCTTTATGATAAGTTGGCCATAGTTAGGCTGTAGGCACTTACCTTGAGTTACTTTTCGAATTTTCAGATTCAAATTGTAGGAGTAATAAAACAAATAGAAAATCGGTTTTTTTGCACCCTTAATGAGGTCGAATTTAGGGCAAATATTTAGCAAAAAGTTGGTTCTTATATTATACATAGGAACATTTTTAGTTCATATGCCTGGAATTCTACTATATGTATTCCCTTTTCACCAAAAAACGACCTAATAATCTTAATAACTGAGTTTTTATTGATGTAATCAATTGTTTCAATTAGAGCTCTTATTTTCTGCCGTTAATTCTTATCAAATAATAAAATAAAACTACTTAACGACCTGGATAATCTATTTCACTTACCTAAATGATAAGCCATTCAATGAAGTTCACATTTTATAGCTTGTTGCTGGATAACGCGAAGGAATTTCCATTCTTTCGCGATCTATTGGTTCTATTCGGAACTAAAGCGGATACTCTGGAAGGCAACCTTGAATTTTGGGATCTTGCGGACGGAATTATCATGTCCTCACCGCATGATCCCGAAAATATTTGCCAGTCGATTGAGTTTTTATGTGTAGCGAATTGCCATTTTAGTGAAATCTTGTTGACCAAAAATATGTCCACCATTTATGCCTTATCTCACTCCATCGCTCCTTCCAATTAACCTCAAAATTACTTATTACCCCCAAAATAGTTCTTCCCAATGACTCCCTCAATGATTGCCACCATTTCTACACCTAGCTCACTAGTCGCCTTCATCAACCCTTCCCATTACCCCCAAAATAGTTCCCCCAAATGACTTCTTGAATAATTCCACCCATTTCTACACCTAATCCCATAGCTTATTCCATTAGTCCCGCCAATTACCCCCAAATAGTTGTCCCCAAACATTCAAATTACTCCTTCAATTCGTTCCCCCAACTCATCCCATTACCACCAACTACTGCTCCCCTTCCACCTAATTACTAGCTCAATAATTTGCATGATTAAATTTATCCCCCAACGTTGTCCCTTCTCGTTACCTCCAGCTAACCCCAATTGCCTCCAAACTATCCACCCACCCCTTTAAACCCCCAATTACTCCTTCTATCCCCAACTAGCCCCAACCTTGTCATCAGCACCACAAGCGAACATCGATTTCGTCACCTACAACAATATTTCACGAAAAAATAAAAGAATAATTCGTTGACAAGTCTCTGAGATATGGAAGATGTATAGGGGCTTCATAAATCACTAAACAATCACGTATAGACACGTCTGAACTTTGGTGCCAGATTTTTCCATAGACAGAATCACTTGAAAAGAAAAAAATTCACTCTTTCAGTTCGGATTTCCACAAAGGCTTACTCCCGTTTTTTCGCCCAGACTTTTTACCCTTTGGGCTGACAAAAAAAGAGTTTTTCCTCGATAAAAATCACTGCAATATGATTTCTTTCTTCTCCTCCCTTTCGAGATGCCAAACTGAAACTGGTTAAGTCTTTTCGGTTTAATACGTAATAAGAACGGCTCTGATTTCCCATAGGATTTTTTATTGAAGCTTGGATAGAATCGATACATGATTTAAGCCGCCGTTATGAGAAATTTCATTCATAAACTACTTCGAAAGGATAATAGGTGTGGAGACGAGCTAAGTCTGTCAATATCCGTCTGATGAGTATAAAATCGAGCAACTTCAGCGATGACCTACTCAGAAATATAATAGCCGAGTTGAAGCATATCTAAACAAAACAAGAGGGGAGCTTTTCCTTTGTACTTACTAAATAAAAATAACTTCCTTTTTCAGGAAGTTAAAAGGTCAGGCACTAAATGCGATCTCTGCTAGTTCTGATGGACCCCAACTTTTGAGACTTGAATTTCTGCATAAATGAAGTTTTTCTCGAATTCATAACAGAACATTTACCCTTTCAGGATTTGACAAATATTCACCATAACCAGGGTAGGGTCTTATATTTAATCCTATAGGAGGTGGGGGCTAGGAAGGCAGCCCCCAAAGGAGATTTTGGTTTAAAAAAAAACCACCGATCTTCACCAAATTTGCACAATAAAGGGTACGCCTTAGGAGGTAACGCGGCAGCGTTCCGCCCTGCCAATGGACATGTCTGTATAGTAAATTTTTGATCAATACCTAATATCAGACCTTTTTATATCTTTAAAAAGTAGACTTTCTTCACAGATTTCACGGTTTTTAGACAAAAAATCGCCCTTGTTACCACATTCTCAGTGTTTTAGGAAGAAAGTTGGTAGAGGTTTTAGACACCAAACTCTGTTTTTTGCCCAATTCTCAATGTTTTGAGACTAAAAAGTGGAATTCGCACTGGAAAATATCAAGGTTTTCATGCATAAACTCGCCGTTTTTACCCCATTTTCAGTGCTTTGAGACAGAGACAAGATTTTTGACATTTAAATGGCGCGTCGCATCCCCATTTTAAGTGTTTTGAGATAGAAATTGGATATGCTTACAGATATCAAGGTTTTTACCCAATTCTTACTCGATTTAGGGGCTCTGCAACTGATGAAAGATAATGTTTTATTCATATTTTGGGGTTTTTAGACTCGACCCTAGTGTTTTAACCTAATTTTCAGTGTTTAGACAGGGATGAGGCATTCAATGGATGAAAAGAGTATTCTATGACTTTTACGCAATTCTTACTGTTTCAGGAGAAACAAGGCCATCTTCAGAGTCCAATATTCAGTGTATGTAGTAGGAGTAGCAGAAATTAAACTTCTTCTACGAATACTCACCTTTAACCACCTTTACCAAACCTAAAAGTAGAAGTTTTTCAAAAGGTTTTTAGACTAAAAAAAAGGTTTTTACTCCTTTTAATTTTTTGGACTTTTTGAAGTATGTAGGGCTTAGGAAGCACCCGCATTGTTCATAACTCATTAAAAATAACATCTAATTATTAATTTCTGTCCAACTTTGGATTCATAAGACCAAATAACTGTGGGTTCACAATTTTTGGGGAACATGGAGCAACCCCAAGTAACTACATGAATTCCTTCAACCGCAGCGTAGAAATGATTGAAGGCGAAATCTGCAATCAATGCCAAACTGGTCGGAAGTATTTGTTCATCCAACAGCTCAAAGGGTCCAGAACCCTCGAGAAATTGGTTTAAAAAATATATATCGGAAACCAGTGTGCACAAAGGAAGGTGTTTGATGAGTGGGTAAGCCCATGGCCATAGATCAAGTTTTATTTCCTCGTGGTTTACTCTTGAAGGATGAAACGGGTGGGCTCCTCGTGGCTCATGTTAGTACCCCACACCACTCCTGGAATATTGTATAACGAGACCCTTGTATCACGTTGAGATACCGCCCTAAATCTTCTCCATATACTCTAGCCTCACTCCCTCCATTCCTTGTAATATTGATCTCGAACATCCAACATACCCAAAGGACGGTATTATTCATAATTACAACACTGACCCCTCGAGGCACTTTAACGGCTAACATCAAGTTTACCCACTTATAATTAAGGAATCCTTAACTTTTCCAAGGCTAATTAGAATTTATAAGACGAATTTTCGTGTTTTAATGAGGATGCTTCGAATTAGAATGGAAGGGGGAGGTACAAAAAATAGAAGCTTGTTCGACATGTAGGGGTCCCACATGATGCCAGACTAGGCACCCTTTTTTCCCATGCGTCATTAAATCGGGAGAAGCACTTTTTCAAAATGTCTCTCCTATAACTCGAAAGGTCAATCGTTAAAGGTCTCAGAGCGGATCGACCCTTCAAATCGCTTATAAAAAAAATTAGAAGATTAAGAACTGACTCATCAAAGTTCAACCCAAAACGTGGTAATCAAGAATTTGGTTCCCTCAGGTCATGAGTTCGATCCTACCCTGTTCTTTAAGACAGGTGCAACATGGGCATGCCAGTTTCTCAGCTCCCTTTTAGCCGATTGACTTGAAATTTTCAGGGCGTTTTCTCCTCACAATGGAGTAGAGCTGTGCCAAATTTCAAGTCGATAAGCCAACAGGGGGCTTAGAAAAATCAAAATTAATATGGATTAGGACGCTCAAATGGTAAAACTCGTTAACTTTTTACATATTCTTGTCACCCAAGACCTTTCATTTTTATAAACGAATTATACGAAATCTCGATTATCATCGGAATTAAAGACAAACAGAATCCTTTGTTTTCCCAAGAACCGAATCCATAACTCTCCTGTCCCAAGAGTAATTTTACGGAGTCAAAATGATGGAAGTTTGTACAGTGAAAAAACAGACGAAAACTCGCATGATTCACCGCAAAAAAAGACTGTCGGGGAACGGGGATGTTTAAACGAATTTTTAATCTGCAGTACATCCCTCCGACGTTGCTGTAAATCTACTTTATAAACTGAAAAGCGTTCCTTTTGAAATTTATACCGGGGGCTTAATGAAAGTGGATGCTTTTCCAGATAAAAAATTAATTTTTTAATCTTAATTATCTTGATTATAAAAAAAAATATGAAAAAAAGGAGCTTTTCAGTTGGAAAATTATTTAAAAAAAGGGAGATGACGAAGACGTTTAAATTGGCATTTTAAAATGGCATGCGGGTAACGCTCAATTAATGTCAATGGTGTCCGACGATCCGGCAATTAAACAGTCCAATCGAGCTGTTTGAAATAATTAGCTTACCATTTTTCGTCACACAATAACCTGTAAAGTGTAAATGATCCAGGCTGCTCATATGGCAACCTTCAGCCTCCAGAGTAACCTTCTCTTTTTTCGTTTATTGAGTTTTCCATCCTCAAATTATTAGTATGGAAAAGTGAAGGACAGTAGAAACTGAAATATTGTTATCTTTCTTAATAACGATGGAAGGTTATTCTGGGGGCTTGAGGTTACACAATCAGAACCTGCTTCTACTTGGATTCGTATAACAATAAAAACTAACATATTTTTCTAAAAATGTTTATTACTAAAACAAAGTAGATGATAACCACAAATAACTTAAACTGAAATTATAGTTTCGAGTTGTTTTCATTCCCCTATGATAACAAATAAGGCCAATTGACCTTTAGGGTGAAAACACGCTTTTAACACTACATAACTCCACTTTAAATACGTTTATGGCCTAACAGAATTTTTTACAGCAATATTTTGACAACACCTGTTCGTACAACGTCCAGGAGGAGTTTAGCCTACATGAGATGGAATTTTCATGTTTGGGAGAAACCTTGCATAAAACTTAGTAAGCTGAGAAAAATATGTTTTTTGTTCTTCAGCCAAAGCTACTAGTCCGATCGAGACCAGATAGGTCTTATTTTAAATGTTTCAGGGCAGAATTTTGCAACTTATCAATTTCAAAATCTTAATTTTAGACGTTTTTGGTACTGGAAAAGCATAATTTACCTTTTAAGATGCCCAAAATTCCTCATTTGATTGTTAAACTCCTCCTTTCACTGGACTAATAATAGCACAATAAATATTTATATTCTTCTCGAACATGACAGCTTTACCTACTTCTGGATTCTCTTCGTTATTTGATTCTCTTGTTGAACGCTCAAAGCCTACAGGCCCTTATCAGTTCTCCGTCCAGTCGATGAATTATTTAAAACTGGACAAAAGAATGATAAGGGTCCGGAGCAGAGCCACATCTAACGAAAAAAGCTTCTTTTATCTGAAACAAAAAAACAAAAAGATTCGATAAGACCAAAAAAATGTTAAAATTTTGATGTGTTCGTTGAGCTAAAGACCTCATTTGACCTCGCCACACACAAAGTTATTAAACTCTGGCAATGGACCAAATAAGACGTTAAACCCGAAAAGATTCCGCGATTCCACTTCCTTAATTCTTTTTTAAAAAAATTATCGCATCCGGGTGATTATTTTTTCTATCGATAACAAAAGCCTTGATTTGATTTTTTGGTCGGACTTTATGGAAATTTTGACTTCAACAAGTGGCCTTTTTATGCTCTATAAAAAAAATATGTTTTCATACCATAGAAATTCAGAAAAGTCGATTATGCATAATTTATCCTTTTTATATGAAAGGAAAGTCAAATTTTTAGATTTCGTTGACATGATTCCTATATGAATTTTTTATAACCCTCCACCCTCTCACTCAATACAATACCTAAGAGATCCTGGAGTCCCCACCCAGATTGGTGAAGAGCATCCTAAGAACAATAATCAATAGTGCAAAGAACAATAGTGATATAGTCGCTACTACTATGATACTATAGTACCTCACATTTCGGTCCACCAGGACCACAAGGCCACCGACAGTCTGGAGAATCGAACTCATGACCTCTACTGCTAGGACGTCCCTAACATTTAAACGTTTCTAGTAACCACATTTTTGGACCGATTTTAATGATATTTATATCGTTGGAAAGCCCTTTTAAAGAGCTACAAAAGATAATAAACGCATAAATTTGCTTAGACCACTCCTTAGCCCTCATAAATGGATTTAAAGCTCATTAGTCCCTCTAGACACAAAACCTTTTAACATCAGCAGCTTCCACAATTTTTGACCGATTTCAACCTATACCGTTAGAAAGCTCTTTTAAAGAGCAAAAAACTTCAATTGATGCAAAAATTGCACACTCCAATTCTGAAAAAGACTTCCTGTTTGAAAGGTCGTTTTTGTTTACTGCCACCGTCCAATATCTTATTCAGCAGAGATAAATAATAAGAATATTATCTCTTATTTATCAGTCTAAATTCTGGAGCTGAAGTAAACACGCCTGAGCAAAATCTGGATGATTTTATCACCTCTGGTGTTAAAAATCTCAACCAAAAAGTGCGTCTATTTAAATAAAACGTTAATAAAGTGTGTTTAAAACATTGTGTTAAGTCAATAGGGGTATTGTACCGAATGTGTTGACCTCGAATGTCAAGAAGGGGTCATTTAATGTATTACCGAGAGAATCTCAATTGCTGTTGTTCGAAACTTCCAATCTCCTTGTCAGAGTAGAATCATTTACATCCTTAAGGTTTCAACGTTCTATTTTTTCCAGTCTAATGTTTTATTTATACTTATTTTTTTGTAGGACTCTGGTTTTTGTCCTTTTTAAAAATAGATTTGACAAAAAAGACAACGTCGAAATGGGCCATTAACTTGACCAAAGGATTTAGAATAAAGCCCTTGAGCTTTTTTAAATCAAGTTGGCAGTAATGGAGGCCTCATAAACTTGGGTGATACAGGATAGCAAGTTGGTAGACTTTGAACAAGAGATCGAAAATTGGGTAGAAGAAAAAGGAGGGAACATTTATTCTGTTTTCCATTTTGGTACAGCGATCGATAACGTCCCAGGCTCGGATAACCGACAAATTAGTGATAATCCGCTCTCGCTGTTTTAAAATGTGATATTTTGTTCGGATAAGCGGTTTAGAATGATGAGATTGATTGGGAGAGGTGCTCTCGAAAGGGCCGTATATCGGTTAGTGCCTCTCGGAGATCCTATTTATAGTGATTAGGTAAGTACAGGAACAGTCTAATTGTAAAGTGCTGTTCTCACGAATGGGGTGTGGGAAACTTGGGACAGATCATATATTACTAGTTTACTCTCGGGGAAATTTCGTGTTCTGTTGTGTTTCTCCTTGGACGTCCGGGGAGTTTCGAGAATGGGAAAATTGTTTGCATTCCGCGGGACGAAGGGGGGTGACCCCGAGGAGAAACTCCTTGAACAAAAGGGAGGCCCGAACGCAATTCTCACGCCCTTTGTCCGCCCTTTAACCCCCACCGTTAACTTCATACACGTGTGAGGAATGTTCTAAAAATTATTTTTTGTTTAATAAACTCGTTTGCACAAAAAGGACGACGAAAACACAAATTTTAAGCAAGGAACACAATTTCATACTTTTCGACAAGTTGGAGGCATGTTGGGTTTCGCCATTCAGGCTATTATCGACAAAATGAAGATGTTAGGTTTGTTGTCAGCCATCTTAGGAAAGATAAAAGCATTTGAAGATTGGTTTGGGCCAATTTTGCATGATTGTTTTTAAGCTACTATCGACAAAATGAAGGAATGCTCAGTTTGTTTTTGAGCCATTTTTGGAAAGATGAAGGGACTTAAGCTTGCTTTTGAGTCATTTACAAAATAAGTGTTCCAGCCTCTTGAGAATTGCACTTTAGACCAAGATTAGATAACTACATGTTTAGCTTGGTTTTTGGGCCATTCTTGACAAGATATGGTATTTTAGATTGTTTTTAAGCCATTTCACACTTTGAGTTGAAGGATCAAGGAGAGTAAAGAAACTAAAATCAATAATGAACCTTTTTGAGATTTCAAAACTGGGCTTCCTGAATTTTCGTAAAGGAACCCTTGAAGATTATCCCTTTGTAAAGACGGGTCCTTTTATAGCCCAAACAAGGCGTTAAGACTCCTGGGGGACCTTTTTTGCGAAATCTCCACACTTGGCTACACTTGAATTGTCGACCCCTTTTTTTTAATCAACTCAAAGAGCGAATGGCAAAATTAGAGGGCGAAAAAAACGTTTCAAAACGGTGGAAATGAAAATTACCTTCGTGATATTCACTTTTTCGCCTCCGTAAAAAGACGACGAAACCGAGACAGAACGAGACTGAGAAGCGGGAGAAAAGTCTCCCTCCATTCAAAAGAGGGGCCCCCCCTCTTCCAAGGGGGGTAGCCCCTCCCTCGAAACTCCGTCGGAACTTCTTCAAGGGTTCCCGGAAATCTCGCGCCCTTTTGTCCCGATTAAAAAAATTCGGCTCTCTCCAAAGCGATTAAAACATTCACGACAACGAGAACCACTAAATTTCTCATACAACCCATAACTGCCTCAATTATAGTCCAATTTCAAACATTATAGCTATCATCGCTGGTAATCCGTGTCAACAAAAAGTGGGTCTTTTCTCATCTGAAAAATAACGACATTTGCTTAAAAAGGGTCAATCTAGTCGAAGACAAATTCTGCCTGTCGTTTCTCATCGAAGGTGAAAAATTTGCATGAAAAGGGTCATTCTTGTCTAGAATTTAAAATTGTACTATTCGTAATATAACTAAAAAGAGTCGTTTCTCATAGGAAATGGTTTAAAATCTGCATACAATAGATTATTAGTGTAGAATATAATCCAAAACCTCCATTAAAAGTGTCTACTCTAATGAATAAAATGCTCAAAATCTACCCAAAAAGAATCTTTCTCGTGGAGGTTTAAAATCTGCCAGTAAATAGTATTTAGTCATCTATAAAATAAATCTTCCTTTAAAGATTAAACCGGTTTAAAATATTGTATAAAAATGACTTTTCTCATAGAAACAAGTTCTTACATTGTGCAGCTATCGATATCTGCCTAAAAGGCTCTTTTTGGTCGATAAAGGCTCAAAATCTGCCTGAATAAAATCGTTCTCGTCGATAAAGGCTCAAAATCTGCATGAATAGAATCTTTTTCGTCGATAAAGGTTTAAAAACTGCCTAAAAGCGTCTTCTTGGTCGATAAAGGCTCAAAATGTGCCTGAATAGAATCATTCTCGTCGATAGAGGTATAAAAGCTGCCTAACAGCGTCTTCTTCGTCGATAAAGGCTCAAAATCTGCCTGAATAGAATCTTTCTCGTCGATAAAGATTAAAATCTGTCTAAAAGTGTCTTTTCGGTCGATATAGGCTTAAAATCTGGCTGAATAAAATCTTTCTCGTCGATAAAGGCTTAAAATATGCATGAATAGAATCTTTCTCGTCGATAGAGGCTTAGAATCTGCCTAAAGCATTTTTTTTTGTCCATAAATGCTCAAAATCTGCCTGAACAGAAACTTTCTCGTCGATAAAGGCTCAAAATCTGCATGAATAGAATCTTTCTCGTCGATAGAGGTTTAAAATCTGCCTAAAAGCGTCTTCTTCGTCGATAAAGGCTCAAAATCTGCCTGATTAGAATTTTTATCGTCGATAAAGGCTCAAAAGCTGCATAAAAAGAATCTTTCTCGTCGATAAAGGTTTAAAAACTGCTTAAAAATCGTCTATCATCGATAAAGGTTGAAACTCTGCCTAAAAGCGTCTTTTTGGTCGATAAAGGCTCAAAATCTGCTTGAATAGAATCTCTCGTCAATAGACGTTTCAAATGAGAGGATCTACTGAGAAATAGCTTCCTTTCGAAGGGTGAAAGAAATCGAAGATTTCAATTTTTAAGAGCTTTGTTGGTTTAAGTGGTATGAAAATCGAGTAAACCGCTGCACATTTAATTAGATTGTCAAGAAATACGAGCGAGACGTATTGTGCTCCTTCTTTGTGTTTGATGAATTGCGGCTCGATGACATGACCTAACCGGATAATCGAATGCCCACAATCCTGACAATACGGCGAGCCCACATTGCGGTCAGTGCGACGAGCCAAAAAATTACGGATGTTCGAAAAATGTGTTTTTCCTCTTTCCGTCTCCCGTACGAGGGCTTTTATGGGGAATGGTGAATTAAAGGGGTCTTTCCGAGACATCTGCTCTTAGGGGTACAATACTGGGTCTACACAGCTGCCCAGGGCCGAACGTCACATATCGTCTTTACATCACCTTTACTGCCTCTATCTCAAATACGAAGACTATAAAAAACAAGACGGAAAAAAAATTATTTCTCCCCTTCTAAATTTATATTTACCCTTTGGAATATGAGGACGTAAAAAAGGGGCATCCGAATAGAACAATAAAATACCCCTCCGGTCGTTTTGGGATAGGATAAATACGACCTCTTAGCTTTATACACCCACGTTATAAAAATTCAAAACGTCTTTATGACAAAATATGAAAAATAATTTAAACCTTGAACTAAGCTGACTAAGAAAATAGTTTCTTATCAGAGAATCCGACAATGCAAAAGATAAAGGTTCTTTGAAAAAGACGAAAAAAATGTCCTGTGCATCAGTTGAAGACTTTTTACAATAAAAAAGGTCAACGAGCTCTTAAATCACTCGAGAGAGGGTTGAGGCGAAAATATGGCCTTCGGAAAGGGAGACAATGCTAAGTGGGTTTCTAAGAGGAAGGAGGAAATATAAGGACAATACTAGGGGCAAGAAGGAACATCTGCTTCAGGGGAAAATGACTAAAACGAGGCCCTTTCATTCCGTTAAGAAAGGGAGGCGACAAAAAAAAATCACGATTTCAACTTGAGAATTGCAAAAACGTATTTTTCCCTTAACAACTCAGAAAAAAAAAAATCAAAATCGGTTAAGCAGTTTGAACATAATCACAGTAAACAACGGGAAATTTTAAGCCAGATTTAGGTAAAAAATAAGGCGTTTTTGATATTTTTACACAAATTTGAAGAATTTCAAGTCAAGAAAACGTTTTAAAAAGACAAAAAATTGACATTGAGAACAGGAAATGACAATTTTAACCCAGATCAGAGCGTTTCAAGGCGTTCTTACAATAACTTGGGAGATCTCATGTCAGAGAGGGAAGTTTTAAGGAAAACCGTATAGATGTCAATAGGGGACAACGGGAAATGACGATTTTAAGCCAGATTAGGGTGTTCCAAGGTGAAAATAAGGCGTTTTTGCATCTAATTGAGGGATTGTAAGTCTGAAAGAGAGTTTTTTAGCCAGAAAACGTTGCATTCAGACAAAAACTTGATATTGACAATGGGGAATGACAATTTTAAGCCAGATTAGGGTGTTCCTTGGAAAAACAAGCGTTTTTTAACCAAATTGAGGGATTTCAAGTCTGAGAAATAGGAGATTTTATCCAGAAAACGTTTCATTTAGACAAAAATTTGATAACGACATAGGGGACAAATGGAAATGGCTATTTTAAGTCAGATTGGGGGTTTCAAAGTGAAAAAAAAAGACGTTTCTACACTGAATTAAGGGATTTTAAGTCTGAGAGAACACGGTTTTTATTCAGAAAATGTTCCATTCAGACAAAAACTTGATATAGACAATAGGGGACATTTGGAAATGGCTATTTTAAGCCAGATTAGGGTGTTTTAAGGCAAAAATAAGGCGTTTTTGAACCTTATTAAGGAATTTCAAATCTGAAATAACGTGAGATTTTATCCAGAGACCGTTTTATTTAGACAAAAACTTGATATTAAAAATAGGAAACAAATGGAAATGGCTATTTTAAGCCAGATTAGGGTGTTTTAAGGTGAAAATAGGGCTTTTTTTGCACCAAATTGAGGGATTTCAAGTTTGAGAAATAGATAATTTTATCCAGAAAACGTTTTATTTAGACAAAAACTTGAAATTGACAATAGGGGACAAATGGAAATGGCTATTTTAAGCCAGATTAGGGGGTTTCAAAGTGAAAAAAAGACGTTTCTACACAGAATTAAGGGATTTGGAGTCTGAGAAATTGGAGATTTTATCCAAAAAACGTCTTATCCAAAAAATATCAAGCTTTCATTCATTTGCGAGACTTAAGCTGCTTGAGGTCTTTGATGTGGTTCCAGTCTGAGCTGTTCATAATTCGATATCAACACCGTCGACGCTAAACTTCTCACGTCCCGGAAGGAAGGGGCCCTCTCGCCGGTGCCGATTAGAAGGAAATGGTTCATTTAATAAACAATTGACTCCCGCAGGCTCGTTTATAAACGCTCATTGACCGGTGGCCCACTTTTATCTTCTCCATTCCAAACAAAACGTCTGAAAAGAAGAGACTCGAAAACCCAAGGATTTGCCAGGACTGATCTTTACCGAGTATCGATTTCTGTCGGTTCATGAACCCTCCCGACATTTTCGCAGGCTATAAAACACGTCTGCGAACAAAATGGAAACAGATTGAACGAAAAATAAAACCCTTAATAAATTATAATCATTCCATTATTAAGGAACTTTTTAAAATAAGCTAAGAAGGAAAAACATCTTTATCTTCATGTCAAGGACACAAAATTATAATATTCAAATCCCTCTTTTTGTTATTAAAAATTTTACGACCATAAATAAATCGCCTTGGGCGTTATTCGAAACCAAACACAAAAACTACATTTTCTCAGCATCCTGTGGACCAATCGCCTTGAAATTTGCCAATACTTCAATATGAAGAAAAAAAAAAAGAGCCCTAAAAATTTCAAGTTTTGTCAATTCTTAAGCTAACACCCTACTAATTAGATCATAATTTTGAAGAATGAACATATTTGAGTCGGTTTAAAATTGAGCAATTTATTAATTTTTAACTTCGTTTCAGGGCCATAGCCGAATTTTAATAACACGAAACCGAATGGGAGGAAACGTTAGACTGACAAGCGAAAATTAATCATGGATACGAATTAAAAAAACATCGATTAATAAAAAGCTACCCGTTCCCCACATGTGCACAGGTGGGGTGGTAATTAATTATCAAAAAACTTTTGGTGGGTGGAGGGGGAGGGGGCAATTAATAAACCGTGATAATAAAACATTCAAGTCAAAGGATGGATTTAACATTCGTCACCTTTACAGAAAGTCGTTTATCTTTTTGTCACGTACGGGAGGATTTTCTACCTCCGGCAATATTTGAACGAGACTGTTAGCTTATTTTTATTTTATTAAATAAAAAAAATTGATGTTTCTTTCTTCGATTCAGGAACATGGTGACTATTTTGGCTTTTATTGTCTTCTTGCGTCCATCTGCAGCAGCCAGGCTGCACAGAAAGCAGTCATTGAAGTGTCCTGGCGACTGCCTAAGGAGAAGTTCTTGAGGTTCAGACCATTCAGGGGAGAAGGAAACGAGAAAACTGATCAACTTGCCCTAAATTCATTTTCCTGGACCTTCACCACTCTGCATCAAGTAAGGTCTGCAGCAAGAACTGCTCAGCCTGTATCTGGCTTGATGAAGCCCTTACTATGCTTAGTGGAAGAAAAACCCAGCCCTCAAGAAACATTTGTGAGGAAGTTCCGGTCAAGGCTAGCTCCAGACATAATGTTAAAATTCGAATGGTTACTCACCTACAGCAGTACAAGGGCAGATGGGTATCCAGGTTCTGAAAATAAAAAAAGAATGGTTAAAAACTTTCGTACGAGCAAAAAATTTATAATAGGAGCACTATATCTGGATATGACACAGCTTAAAAAAGTTTCCCCTCTAAGGACTTCGCTGCAACAATATCAGAAGCTCAAAGGGAATTAAAA
Organism: Orius laevigatus; assembly: GCA_018703685.1. Classification (NCBI taxonomy): domain Eukaryota; kingdom Metazoa; phylum Arthropoda; class Insecta; order Hemiptera; family Anthocoridae; genus Orius; species Orius laevigatus. Next base: position 126,621 of record JAGWEN010000222.1, read on the forward strand.
GGTTGAAAGGAAAGTTCGACTGACAAGTTTTTTTCAACCCAGAATGAAGCTAAAGTTTATAAAAAATTAAACATTTAGGAACGACAGTATCGAATAAGAGGTCCAAAAATGGAGATTTCAATGAATAAGTGTATTGGATAAAAGAAAGCTACAATTTGGCTATTCCCACAGGTAAAAAATTTCGTACTTTTCAGTAAACCATGCGCTATGACGTTACTTTTGGTGCAATTTTAGATTCAAAAAAGGATTCGACTTCAGAAACTACACACTCAAGTTTTGTCAAACAGCTTTTTTAAAAATACCGATTTTATTAACCTAAATTTTCTTTTAAACGCTAAATTTACCACTTATAGCATAAAAGTTGAACATAGGGACGTCCCCACATTCCTCCTGATTACAAAACAGTTGAAAAATCTAAAATATGTTGAAGCGTTAAGAAATGGCGTGAAAAACTACATAATTCCTACAGATGTGCTGCCATCTTTTGACTCGGAAACACACTAATTTAAAGGGATGATGGGCCTTAATGAAACGTGTAAAACATAAAACGGCATCCGGTTACAAAACTTGGAGAAACCGGTGATTGATCTTTGAAAAGGTGTCTAATTAGGTTTTTCGTAGAAGGGTTAATGGAGGCGGTTTTCACAGTTCGTTAAATTGTTAAAACGTATTTATCCCGGATTAGTCAAAGGATTGGACGTGAAACAAAGCTGTTTTCAAGAACCGTAGAGGGTGGGAAGAGAAAAAAAAGGAGATGTTCACAAAAAAGCCCCTATGCTAAAATGGGATGAAAGCGAATTCGAAGAGGGAGGTTGCGCGTGTAAAATTAATGTTATTTGCTCCGGGGATTCCAACCCTGATTAACAACCATGGTAGGAGGATGTAGGGGGTCGAGAGGAATGTAGAGATCCTCTGTACTCCGGGGAAATAACGAGTTATCATAGCGGATCAATCAATTGACAAAGTTCGCGTTTTCTGTCCCATTTGAATTTTCCACTCCAACTTGAAATCGCTTCAAAGCACCTAATGAGCCAAAACTTTTTATATTTAAAACGATGAATTTCTCTTCATTTTATGAAAATAATTTATTTGAATGTTTAAAAGAGTCGGGAGGGAATCGATAGTTTTGGGGTGTGGCAAGGAGAAACAATTTAAACGTATGTCGAAGGAGGCGGACCGTTTTCTAATAAAGGGCCGTCATATCGAAGAATGTCCGTGAAGAAAATACCACGGATTCCCTTTTTTTAATTACTTCAAACGGGAAGATTAACGGGCACCCTCCGGAAAATTGTATAACAGGTGTCGATAAAGAAAAAGTTTCGGACGTCGAAAAGTTCCTGGAGAAAAGGACCGCAAACAAAGTAATAGTAATTTGGCAAGGGGGGGGGGGCTTAAGGGAGGGCGAATAACTTGAAGAGGAAACAACATAAAATGGGAAAAGCCTCCCCCTTTTCGAGGTTCCCAAACCGAATACCGCAAAAAACCCTTTTTTCCCTCCTATTCCCTGATTATTCCTCTCCACTGTTTTATTTAAATAAGGAAACCACGGTTTTTTACTCTTATTTTGTTTTTAATTAACTCTTAATACAACTCGGATTAATAAAAAAACTCAAAAGGTAATTAAAATACTGAAGAGCGAATAAAAATATCCTTATAACGATTTTTAAGGCTAGAAGAAGCTTGTTAGGAAATGTTTGAGTAGTGCAGCTTCAAAAACCTCGACATTTTCAGACTTTTTTCAGTTTTTGCCTCATAGCTTCTGAAATGTTGGTTTTATGCGAAAGGTCACTTATAACATTAATAAAGCTTATAAAATTACCTAAACTTTAAGCCCAACCGCAGCATTGTAGGTTCAATAGTTCCTGAGATATTAGACTTCAAATTTTCCGACGATATTAAACGATTTATGAGTTCCCGAAGTCTCCGGGTTTTGATGTGCTTTTCTGATCTTTAACACCCTCTGGACAATTTATTCTTGATTCTGAGTAGATTCGTGATCTGACCAAAAGGTCCGATTCCGAAAACTCTTTTATTCCTCGGAAATTCGCATTTTATTCCCTTTCATGATAAATGTCGGTTTGCTATAATACGTCTGTCGGCTAAATTTATGCGCTACACGTGAAAGTAATCCGGAAAAAGCCCCTGGACCTTTTTCTCCCTCACTTCCACACTTTTTTCATCGTATATCTCAGGGAGGAAAAAATTGAATTTTTGAACTGATTTATAAAAAAGAAATTTCTCGGGAATATTATTTTTTGAAAGAAAAGATGTTCGAAGATCCCCTTTTCGGATCGGTTACCATGTGTGAGACACATGCATAATGGAGGAGCTCCTTTTTTTGCGGGTTAAGGATACATTATGATTCAGGATCAATTAAAAAAATATTTTTAAACATCTTAGTTTTTATGTGACCTCTCAAAAAATGGACGTGGGAACAAAATGGCGACATAAAAAAATCGATTTTTTTTAACGTACATGATTAGGCTCTTCCTTGAAGGAGTTTCATTAGAATCTTCGAATGCTAGATTTTGGAATGGTGTCATAGAAGGGGTCAAAATGACCCTTAGGTAAGGAGAGGGTGTTCTGGACAAATTAGATTAAAAAACCAATTTTTTAATTAAACAAAGTCAAAAATCGGACCTTTTACCACCCTAAAAATGGTAGTTCATTGACAAAAAGGAAACGAGCCACTATTTAAACACTTGGCGGAAGGCCAAATACTTGAAATTAGTTCGGACATGCCTCCTATTCGAGCTACGCGTAACAGTATGTTTTCGAAATTAAAAGTTTGGGGCCCCTCTTCAATTTAAAAATTTCTTCTTTTTTTCCACAGCACGAGGTCAGGCCTTAATTAAGAGCAAGGGTGACGAACTAAAAAGCCGGATATGTTAATAAAAAGTGGATTCTATTGTTCTCCCTTCCATAAAATTATCATTCAATTTTTTATCAATATCAGTATAAAATTGAAAATTTGGAATGTTTTTACGATGAAGAAATGTGTGGGTTTCCAAGGTTATGGAACAAAGGGACACAAGCAAATCAGAGGAACAACGGGGCCCGAAACTTTCCCGTTTGGACGTTTTAACTTCCAGTGCAACACGATTCCATGGCTCAACATATTGACACGTCTGTAACCTCCACCATTATTGATTTATTTTATTGATACTTATACCATTGGAAAGGCCTTTAAAATACCTTTCTAACGGTATATGTATCGATTAAATTGGTCAAAAATTGTGAAAATGGCAAGCATATTTTAGGTCCACTCATGAAATCGTGCTAAAGTGTAGTCAAAAGGGTCCCAAAAGAAATCCATGAAATCAGTCCAGGGGTACTCGAGATTCTAGGGTTCCAATGGGCAGATACCAGCTTTTTGGACTCTACTCAAAGGAAAACTTTTCTAAAAAAAAAAAATTTCTTTAGAAGGCTGAGTTAGAACCACTGACCCGATTTCCCATTGCTCGTTATTATCCGGTTCATTATTTTGATATGAATAAAAACTAAAAATAAAAGACAAAAATTATCTTCTAGTGATAAGATGTAATCCGCGATGATAACAATGTCGATCATCCTACGAATATGCTCACTCGAAATTATTATGGAAAAAAAAAACTAGAAAAAAAATTATTTTTGTTTCAAAATTATCTTCTCGTCATATCTGAGCAAATTGCCAAAAGATAAGCCCGTTAAATATTTGCTAGCGGCGTGGACCATATAAATCGAAAAATAATTTCCTTTCATTTTGATGAATGATTTCGGATGGGGTGCTGTTCGGACGGGAAAATGGAAAAGTGCGCGTTTGGGACGGGATTAATATGGAAGAGTTAAAGGGGGATTTGGTTAAGTTGAGGAAGACAGATCGGTATTGAACGAAATGAGCTTTTAGAGAGTGCGTCTCGAGTAATCCTTAAGGATTAAGCCATCAGAAGGAAGTGTCACCTTCCGGACGTCATGTTCACAATATTTCGTGTCAACCTTTTAACCGTGAGGCTTCTTTATCTCTTCTTTCCTCCCCTCCCTCAACGTTGATAAATGGAAAAACTTTTTGGCAGTTTACTTCACTCGAAATCCCTCCATTTTCAAACGAAATTCGTTTATAAAACGATTAATAATCAACAAAATTCCTTTTACCAAGTTTTGATTTAAAAACTCAAGAAACGTTGGGAATCCGATGGAAATAAGGACCATTAATGGGTGCAGAAAAATTAGGAGACGATGAACATCAAGTGGGGGTGGAGGTGTAAGGAAAGGTTGGGAATATCAATAGGAGGGTGGGTGGAAGTATTTGGTATATGTGGAGAGGTCTGTGGAGCCACTTTTAACTTAATAAGAATCTACTTAATTAGTCAAAAACTGTGGAAGTTATGGATGTTTGTATGTCAGCCATGAATTCGTGTTGCATTGGAAGTTAAAACGTCCATAACTTCCACGATTTCCGATCAATATTATTGATACCTATACCGTTAGAAAGCTCTTTAAAATAGCTTTCCAACGGTATAAATATTGATGGAATTTTCTTAAACTGGAAGTTAGGGGCATTCGTAATGAAGTAAATCTGCTAAATGTCTGCCACGTCCCCTTGTAGGCCTAAATACACAAGCATGCCATTCTCACGTCCTCCTAGACTCGGACCAGATTCCTTTCTGCGTACATGCTTCCGTCATCAAATAGGTGTTTTTCGGGGTTATGTGACCGGAAAAGTAAAGAGTTTTCTGCCCTTTTCCACCCTCTACGGATTCGAAAAGGGTGACTTTTTTAATAGGGGAGGGCGAAACGTGAGGCTTTTAGTTGAATAGGCAGCGAACGCTTCAATTTCGGTCGAATAAGATTTTTTTTCGACAAAAACTAATGTAACGACAAACAAAAAAATTGAGTTTACAAGTCCGGAAATGACTTTTTTAGTGGAAAAAAGACAAAAATGTACAAAGAGGTCTTAAGAATTTTTATACATGAATGACACAGGTCAAACAGTCAAGGAGGTAAAAAGGGATGGGAGTGTGATTGAGTGCGCTGTTTGCCCAAGGAACACGTGGAGCGAGCAATTCGTAGAAAAACAAATATCATTACGGCCCCTTCTGGAAAAGTAGAGGGGGTCAGTTCAGGGCGACAGAAAAATAATAACAAACTAAGGATTTTGCCCCCCTAAATCTACAATAACATGATTAGGAGAAATAAAGTTTTCGAAGATAAATCGATGTTTACAAATAAGATATTGGAACGAATCCAGCATCCTACCTAGGGAACAATAAATAAGGAAAGTGAAGAAATCATGAAAAGTTCGATGCTTGCGGTTGAAGAAACTTGGGAAACCTCCACCCTTTGGACCTGAAAATCCGAAAAGTGCAATGGGAATGCAGTAACCTGAAGATCCCACTATCAGATCCGTTTAATCCTCGATTGGAGGGGCTAACGTAGCCCTTTCTTAAAAGGCTGATCCGTTAATCCCCAACCGGGTTTTGCTCGACCTTCTTGTCGACTCGGCCCGAAAATAACCAATTTTATCGACTCCCTTTTTAAAAATAGACGGGTATTTGGAATCCAGACAAAGGGAGTTTCCCCACTCGGGGTGCATAGGGCATCCATGACGCACACCCCTCAATCCTTCATATTTTTCGTTTCGAAATTATAAGAAAAATTCGAGCGGCCTACAACCGGGCAACTCTTATCAAGCGTCGGATAAGATAGTTCTGTTTGTACAGATATGAATCACCCCGTCTCTCTCTATGGTATATCTCTGTCTTCATATTGTCCCAAATAATTCAAAAATTTGAAGCCAAAATGGAAAATTCAAGATAAATGCATCAGCATTGCTACCATATCTGCTGATTTGAATTATCCATGTTTTCAGAAAAGCCTCAACCATACTGATAGTTTAAATGCACTGGTTATGGCTTCTGCTATAAAAAAAGTTCATGCTTTTATATAGAAAATTTTGAGCAAATGTACAGACCTGATGATTTCGGGGTGGTCCGGGAAGGGTTGTAAGCACGCGGGGCGATGGATGTCGAGTGGCGAAAAAGCCGTGCGGCGGTTTTCGACGTTCTGAGGGTTCGTTTATGAACGCATGCGCTGAGGATGAGGAGTCTCTCCCTCTCTCGCCGTACACCATGGACCCCCCCTCCGCCCCTACAGTATTGACAACGTCTACAGGCCGTCCCACTGATCTTGTAACCAGTCTGACGTCACGTTTTCCCTTTTTCCGCCGCCGACGCCGCTCCCGTTTAGTTTCTCCCTCTGTTTCAACTTCGACAGGGTTTAATGAAACAGTCGACCCGGGAGATTTACGGTCATGAGATAAAAATGAGGAAGCTATTGATTCCAGGGTGGGCCTTTTTTTGGGTAGATTTCTTCAACTTCACCATAAGCCTTCAAAGCAAAACTACAGACCGTCTTTTCCTTAAAAATTTACTAAAGCAAGAAAGTGTGAAATCTAGTTTGGGGTCAGGCCTTTTGTTCGGAAGACAGCCCTCTTCTATTGAAAAAGAGCTTTTTTTAAAAAGGGGTGAAAAAAGAAAGCTTCCCACATTTTCACAGCCAGAATTTCGTCTCAAACTTTTAAATAAAACGAATTCCAATTTTTTTTTCTCTCTCATTTTAAGAAAAGACAGGAAATTGTAGGCCCTTCATCATCCAAGCCGTTATCTTAGTTGGAAACTGGAAAGGGGAGTTTGAAAAGGGAAGGCTGGAAGTGGGAAGGGGTTCGAAGGAATTGATTCTTGAATCTGAGGAAGAGGAATCTGGGAAAGCTAATTTTCTGAATTCATTTTCTCAAAATAATCACGTTCCTGTTCTCATGCTGACGTTAAATCAGAAATCTTATATCTTCGGAATCATTAAAGAGTGCTAAGTCATTTGAGATCGTTCCCCTTTCGTCACTAATTTCTTATCGTGCCATGTAGACGTAAAAGCCATTATTTAGGTAGAAATCGACCTTATAAAGACGTGCAAGCCATTGTTTAGGTCGAAATTGACCTTATATTGACGTTTAAGCCATTATTTAGGAGGAAATCGTCCTTACATTGTCTAGAAAGCCGCTATTTAGGTGGGCATCGTCCTTAAATTGTTTATAAAGCCATTATTTGGACGGAAAACGACCTTATATTGAAGTGAAAGCCATTATTTAGGTGAAAATCGACCTCATATTGAAGTGTAAGCCATTATTTAGGTGGAAGTCGTCCTTATATTGTCTAGAAAGCCACTATTTAGGTGGAAATCCTCCTTATATTAACGTGTAAGCCATTATTTAGGTGGAAGTCGTCCTTATATTGTCTAGAAAGCCACTATTTAGGTGGCCATCATGTCAAAGCCATTTTTAGGTCGAACTCAATCTTATACTGCTTAAGGTGGATATCGACCTTACATTGTTCATTTGTACGTCGAACTTATATACCTAGACGTGAAAACCATTATTTAGGTGGACATCGTCCCTATATTGTCTAGTAAGCCATTATTTGGACGGACATCGACCTTATATTGAAGTGAAAGCCATTATTTGGGTGGAAATCGACCTTATTGTGTCTAGAATGCCACCAGGTGAACATCCTTATATTGCCTAGAAAGCCACCATTTAAATAGCCACGGCCTTATTTTTAGACTAATAGAAGATCCAAGGCTTAGTTCTTTTCTTGAAAAATAAAGGCTTAGCTGTGCATCTACTGTATTGGCGATAAAGGTTCGTGGGAAGGTGGAGGAGGGTCGAGGAGGTTATGAGTGATTATGGTGGTGGAAGGTTGGGGGATGAGGGAGTAGAGAGTAGGCCACTTGTAGCCTAGACGCACTTAAAATTAGCTTTTCATTATCAAGCTTTTGAAGATGTCTAGCTTATAACAATTTTTAAATCCAAATTCGTATTTTTCTGATGTTAAACACGCTCGTTTTTGGGTCATAATGACTTCTTTTTCCCCTCTATTTAATCCGTAAATCCTCTCGACGTGTCCAAAGTCACGTGCAGAGCCACTCCAACTCCATTTAAAACCTCCCTCAGTCCGAGAAAATTGTCGGAAGTGATATGCGGGAAGGATGAGTCAGAGAACCTTTTTTTTGACAGATGCGCTAAGCATTTTAGATCAGATATGCACGCGACTAGCCCGCCTCCTAATGTAATTAAACAAGTTTTATTAACTTCCATATGCTCCCCACTCGGCGTATTTGTTTTCTAATCGTCGAAAAACTAACTTTTTGACCTTTGGTCACGAATCTTCCTTTTCATTCGCATGAAAGGATCCGTTTTGAATAGAAAAATTAAATTAAAAATATTATGCGTCGAGGGTACTCGAGTCTTTAGAATTAATTTTGTGTCTGAAAAGATTTAAAAGTCAGAAGCTACCCGACGAAAAGTTCCAACAACTGGGTCGCTCCCCTTTCCGAAATCGAGGATTTCAAGTTGAAATGGAAAAGAGGCCGTTTTAACGATAAAAGCCCTAATCGTACTGCAGATAGGTTGGATTCGACAGGTTTCTATGGGGTTATATATTTGGCAATTACTGGCCAGAAGGGGTGTTTGCCCGGCGTGGGGGGTTGCATTGTCTTAGCGTTCCGCAGAACCGCAAAACCCCCTCCATAAATCTCCGAAGCTTCATTAAATTATCCTTGTTTGTTAAGTATTATAAAAGGCCGTCTAATCTAGATTTATTCGTTCTAATCTAAAAAGAACCCACAGCTTGTTCTCATTATAAAAAAACGAAAAATCTTGTCCTCCCTTCTGGACCTAAAAAAACTAATTTTCACCCCTACTCTAGGAAGAATTTTCAGGGAAAAAATATATAAATTAAAGTGAATCAAGGGGAAAGTGGCTTTTTCGACGGAAAGAGACGGGATTGGATGAGATTACTGAGACAAGGAGGAAATAAGATATCAATCTTAATCTCAGAAAATCCTAATCTGGAAAACAGAAAAACCTCACAATTATAAGGTAGCTTATTAGAAAGATTTTGAAACCCCAGTTTGAAGAAAACAGTGAACTTCCGCGTGCTATGGCAGCCATATTGTGGCCAGTGGAAAGGCCCCAGTTTCACGTTTATTTCAAATTATCCCGTTAATCCTTGGGTTTTTGTTAATAATCGTTCGATGTATAATCAGAATAGAGTCGACCCTCAGAAGCCAGAAAGGGCTTCCAAATCCGTTCATCCATTATCTCTCGACACCTCATTTCCCCGTTTAATCCGGCCCGACGATCTCCGAGAATCTCTGGAAACACGGATCAGTTTCTAGACCAACGAAAATTGCTTGTTTGAGTACGAATATGCAAATTAGCCTTTGATGTTCAAAATTTTGACCCCCAAAAAGAAAAGAAAATCACATTTCCATCTGACTAATGGAGCACATAAAACAAATTTTTTTTGTTTATTAATTTGCCCTAAAAACAAATGAACTTTCCCCTTTAAAAATAATTTGATTTACTTTTACATTTAATTAAAAAGTGACAAATCAAAGTTTACTTCAGGGGAAGTTTTCGACGCTCGAGTGTCGTGAATTTTGCGAAAATATAGGAAGGTTAAATTAAATTATAAACAGAAAAGAGGGCGAAAGGGGGGTTTTTGGAAGCTAAGGGGCTTTTCCTCCTATTATTTAATGATGGAACCTCTTTCTCCTTTTTCTCGTACCATTATACTTTTCCATCTTTTTTTCCCTTTTTTTTTTCCTCCCTACTCAATTTCGCCAGACTTAATTTTGGAGAAAAATAACAAGGGCTTAAAGGAACAAAAAAAATTTAAAATTGGAAAAAATAACCAAAAAATAAACCTTAACAAAAACTCGAAAAAATGAAAAGTCTATTTTGGAGCTAAACAGACAAATTTTGAGCGAATCAAACAATCATGACGTCAATAGACTGAAGTTTTAAAATGACGTATTTGCCAAGCTAATTGGTCAAAAATTGACTTATTAAGTTTCAATCTTTGAAATCACGATTAAAAAATTGTCTGCCCAGACCCCCACACTACTTACTCAACGAGGAGGCTTAGCGCCTCGAGCTTCCCAAACAGCGACAAAATTCTTCCTCAGCTTGAGAATCGAACCCAGAACTCTAGAGTGGAGAATTGAATCCAAAATTTGAATTTCTCAAAGTGTTGATATTTATTTGGTTTTGATGTTCTGACAAAAAATGACGGTTTTTGTTAAAAATATCTCGAAAACCTGTATGTGGATTTTACCATATTGCCATTTTGAGCCCATAACTAACAGGACAAATTTTCGAATTTGGAACCCAAGGTGAAGAGGAGCTCGGTAACAAAAATCGTAATTTGAGCCGATAAATTAAGCCAAAGAGGATATATAGCTGAAATCGACGACGTCGACTAAATTAATCAATCCTTGTAAATTGGGTGAAAAATGATGAATGAGGGACTAAAATGAAAAGACGCGCTTTCCGGATTAATATTACAAATCAATCAGTCAAAAAGGGAAGGGTCGACCCTTAAGATATTAAAAGTCGTGAATTAAAAATTTCGGGGGTTATTGTGCGGATCTCGAAAGTGAGAAAGGGCCGGCCTCTTTTCGAGGTCGATATTTGGGTGTGGTTGTAGACGCACCTAACTATACACACGGATCCCACCCCCTCCCCCTGGCCACGCCTCCCCCCTTACCCCCCTTTAATTAATAATAAACATTTTTAACTCCCCCATCGTTTTTTTTTCCCACATTCAGTATTCACCAAAAAAATATTACGAAAAGAAATTTTTTTTCGAAGTGTATTCGCCAAAAAGAAAACATAAAGCAACAAGTGAAACTGGTCCGGATTACTTGCTTGGGATGGTTAGTAGCCCCACATGACGTCATCTTCACTTGTTGATATGTCTTTCTTATAAAAAATGGAGACTTGTAAAAATTCAACCCTTTTTTGTTCAATTTTATATTTTTAAAAAGTCCCAATATTGAGCGCGATGGAATCATAGGTCGCTATTGGATTCCAAATTTGCAAATTTTTTAAAAGGGTTTAAAATTTTTATTTTAAAAAAAATGTTATTATTGTTATAGGTGGGTTGAATGTGAGGAGGAAAATATTTGGGAGTAGTGAAATCCTGGTTTGTGAATTTGGTGGTACTTACGAGGTTTTTGGAGGGTGAAGTTATAGACACTGACAACGTTGGTGAGGGTCCTCTTGAAAATGAGAGGCTGGGGTGAAAAGGGGGGCTTTTTATAGTCGCGGGTTCAACCCCTCGGCGGAGGGGGAGCGGTTGCTATGGGAACACCTCACCCCCCTCTTCTATAAGGGATCACCCTCGGTGTCTACTGTGAGACTTTCCGAGTCCAGCATCCCCTCAAAAGAGAGCAGCACACGCGTCTTATTTCGACATTTCCGAACTCCGAAGCACGAAATATTTTATCAAGTCGGGTGTCGGAAGTTCGTCCAAGAATCGCATCCCGTGTTTTTGTGGAATCTTTTGCGAAAAAAAAATTAAGTAGAATTTTATGTACGAAAAAAAGGGGTCAAAACTCACCATTTCAATGTTTTCTCGTCGAAAAAGGGTCCATCAAAATAGGAAGGTCTAGAAATGCATGATAATTGATAAGTTTCAGGTTTTGTTTAAAAAAAGGCTCATTTCTACCAAAAAATCGTCTATCAAATAGGGGGGAAAGTGGTATGGAGGAGAGAGAACCTTATAAATCGAACTTTCTCAAAAATACCCTATCCTTTCATCCATCACCTCCTACATGCTCCCCACCCACATTCTCCACATTCTCCCATCACTTCCCCACCCTTCTAGACCCACCCCACCTCCCCACATATCCTGGAACCTCCCCCAACCTTTGGACCTTCATCCTACATTCACGCACCTCCTCCTACGCTCCCATCACTTCCCCACCCTTCTAGGCCCACCCAACCTCCCCCAACCTTTGGGCCCTCATCCTACATTCAACCACCTCCTCCTACTATTCCATCACTTTCCCACCCTTCTAGACCACCCCACTTCCCCACACATCCTAGTACCTCCCCCAACCTTTGGTCCTTCATGCTACATTCACCCATCTCCGCCTACTCTCCCATCACTTCCCACCCATCTAGACCCACCCCACCTCCCCACATATCCTAGTACCTCCCGCAACCTTTGGACCTTCATCCCACATTCACCCACCTCCTCCTACTCTCCCATCACTTCCCCACCCTTCTAGGCCCACCCAACCTCCCCCAACCTTTGGACCCTCATCCTACATTCAACCACCTCCTCCTACTCTTCTATCACTTCCCCACCCTTCTAGACCACCCCACCTCCCCACATATCCTGGAACCTCCCCCAACCTTTGGACCCTCAACCTACATTCACCCATCTCCTCCTACTCCCCCATCACTTCCCCACCCATCTAGACCCACCCCACCTCCCCATATATACTGAAACCTCCCCCAACCTTTGGACCCTCATCGTACATTCACCGATCTCCTACGCCCCCATCACTTCCCCACCCTTCTAGACCCACCCCACCTCCCCATATATCCTGGAACCTCCCCCAACCATTAGACCCTCATCCTACATTCAACCACCTTCCCTATTCCCCTACTCTCCCATCACTTTCCTAGACCCACCCCACATCCCCACAAACCCCCACCCTCCCTCCTCCAAGGTACCACCTCCCTTCATCTCCTTGGTCAACGCCGAATGGTTACCCAGACAAACCCCCTCCCCCAACTCCCTCCCCAGTAACGATTCTTTAATAAAAAAAGTCACCCTTGATCATTTTAGAACTCTTTGCCCCGTCCTCGAAAAGGGGGTCGAAGTGCATTAAGGAAACTGCGTGAGGAAGAACTGTCGTAAATATGAGTTTTTTTCCCCTTCACCCCCGCGGGTGATATTTCAGTTTTCGGTTTAAGTTAGAGAGCGAAAAAAAAAGTATTGAGATATAGAGCTCCTAACGGCTCACTAAATCATACAAAACAGTATTTCTGACCAGGTTCTTCCAAAATATCTCCATAAAAACATTCTAAAACTAATATTATGTTTTAAAAACATAATGCGGCCTCGCGGTTTAGCATACGAGGCCTACTAGGTCTCCCCGGTCCCATTTAGCGAAACTAGGATAATGAACGTTCCCAGATGTTACTCCAATATTCTAACCGTATTTAATAGGTACGATACTTAATTATTTAATTATATCATTAAATTTTTTTTTCATTAAATTAATTTTCTTTTGAGCTCGCTTAAGGGCGTTTTAACAAAATTAATTTAAAAAAATATTAAAAAGTATATTTTTATGTAAGCACTAAAAGAGTCAAAATTGAATATCTGGACAAAAAGTTTCTATTGAGATAAAACGAGTAATTACCGTGTGGTAATTAAGTTAAAGGGAAAGAGAGAAAAACGTTTTTGAAGGGCCCCTAGCGGTTCCTCGCCGCTTTTCAATACACACGAAGACTTTAGAGGCTTAACTCTAATGAATTCATTAAAATATTTAAGAAAAGAGGCTTCCCCGCTCACCCGTGGCAGCGACGTGAAACTGGGGCAACCTTAACACTTTTATTATTTAAAAAGATTCAGAAGAAACGTTCGGAGAAAGGTAAATTTACGGAAAGCTTTAAACTTTTTTCGAGAAAATATTTAAAATCGCAGTTTTCTATATATGGAAATGCTTTTTCCCTATGTTATGTGAAAATTGTCCTCCTTGAAGGTAAAATGGTTTTTAGGCTGAGTGGGCTTGCCAATTACTGAAAGAGGCTCCATTGTTCCCTTTATCGACTCGCCAGCCCTATCACACCACCCCCCTCGCCGTAGTCACAACATAAATGTCTTTTTATGCTTGAATGCTTTCTATGATTCAACCCCCACACGTGAATTAAATAAAAAATTGTTGCCGATGGAAATTTTCATGTGGACGCCATAGTAGGCGATTCCGATTCGAAAATTAACGGTTGCCCACCTGAAGGCTAGATTGGTCGACAGGTGAATGGCGAGGACGCGGGCGTGGCTAAAAGACGAGGGGGTTTCTTTCGTGTTTTTTATTGTATCGAAGGGCCTGTAACCAAGCAAGTGCAACTAAAAACAAATCCGCCATTTCGAAGCCAAAGAAGAAAAGTGTATTACCCAAGAACCTGCGAACGGGAAGAGGTCAAAGGGGGTTCGAGGTAGTGCATTTGATAATTTTGACTGTTGTATCAATATCATTGATATTTTTCCAGATTTGACTTTGATGATGTCCTTCCATGGCTCCATTGGCTAAATAAATTTTTCTTATGAAGAGGGGACATAATGTAAAATCGAAGTTTCTAAGAATTTAGGGCTCTACAGACGACCTGACCTTATACTACCCTTCACCTACCCCCTTCCACCACCTCCAATCACTATTTACAATCAATTCAATTCCCCCCAAACACTTACCCAATGTTTCTGCCAACCTTCCACTACTCCCCCGCATGCTCATCACCTCCTCATACCTCTACGACCCTCCTTAAAATTCTACCACCTCCTCAGATTCATTTGTCTCCACCCCAAAAATCCACGACTCTACTCTCATACTACATTTACCCTCACATCATCCTACCTTCGTCCATTCTCACATCCCTATATCCTCCCCAACGTCAACCCCATCCTCACATCCCGCCTTCAGCCTCCTCGCACTCTCCCATCACCTCATCTACCCTCACTTTACCCCCTCCTACCTGACTCATCCCCTCCCTTATCTTAATTCACCCCAGCCCACGCACCTTACACCACATCCCTCCTCCATCACCTCCCCTACTCTACACGAGTCGAAACGTCCCCGCGCCATCCTAACATTCCTTTACTCACCCCCACCACCCACAGGTCCCTCCCCCCCAAATCCCCCATCACTTCCCCAACCTTCTCGAGCCATCCCTCCCTGCAGTCAGAAGAATGCTGAACAGGTCAAACCAGTCCGCTTATGATATGGAATGGACCAACTATTTCAAAGTCCGCATATGGAACTATCATGTGATGATTTTAGTTTTGATTTTGGACGTACTTCCACTAAAAAAATTGATGAAAAAAAAAGCCTTTATATTTATTATCATGAGTCCAATGTTCATTCAATGATGGCCAAAGAAACTGAATGCAGACGAGCAAAGTATCAACGGTAAACTGTAATAGTAGAGAATCGCTTGGGACTTGGTGGAGTAGACGTAACTCTCTTCCAAGAATGGAAGAATGTCATCCATCCTGGTTACGACAAACGGAAAGAATATCCTTCCGAACCACTCGTCTACTGAATCCGGATGAATCATAATTTGAAAACTTGTGATGCCAAATAAATAGTCTCCGTGGCAAAACATCGGATCTCCAGGAATACCGAAGCGATCGTGTTTGTGTATATCTAACTCTGGTTCTTTGTCAGTCTTCACGTAATAGCCGCAGATGAGTCCTTCACTATAAAACGGGAAGTATGATAAAGCATTCCGATACTTTGAATACATCGGCCCTATCATATTAAGATCTATTTGACATCTTAATTCCTTAACCAGTTTTATTCTGACTACCATCTGCACAGGTTCATAAGTATCATATCCGAAGCTTACTATTTTGCAGAAAGGTCCAGCAGACTCCTTCGCCAAGGGCTCCAGCGTTTTATTTATTACCTTCGGATCTTTCGAATATAGGACTGCACTTGCTAAATTTCTGTTATAGAAAAAAGGACTTTTCAAGACGATTATCAGCAAATCTTTTCTGTAAGTCCACAACTTAAAATTTTCCCACTTTTTGGAATGGTACGTTACTCTGTTATCGCTGGGACTTAACCAGTAATCCATCATTCGCATCTGGGACTCTTCGCTGGTAAAACTCTCCGTTTCTGGATCGTAACTGTAACCGTAATTATCGTAGGAGAAGGTGGATCCGGCGACTACACTTACTTCTCCTTCTCTCATAGAGACTTTAAAGCCTCTCAGTTTAAAGAGGCAATTGTAAGCGGTAAGGACTTTGTCCAGTGTTAATATAACGCCGCCGCAAAATTGCCAAGTTCTGTTATGCCAACGTCTTACTTTCGCGACCGCAGGGTAGTCACCGATCTCCGCCGGTTTCCCGTATTTGAATTTCTGAAATTCGGCCGGACCATATTTCATCGTCAGCTGTTTCCTGAACCTGGTCGTCGTATCGAAGATCTTTTTCCAATTCCATCCATAGCATTCCATTCCGAGACATAGCAAGGCCAAAAGTGTGATCAGTGTTTTCATGTTAAGCTAACTAAAGAATAAAAAGTTGTGCATTAATTTTGATTATTCGAAATGCATAATTTAACAGCATATGATACTTATACATATCATTATTCATTATGAGAAGGGTGTTTTATCTGCCCATATGATTAAAACTTGGAGAAATCTAGAAACAAGTCCACCGAACATCCAAATGTGGTATGGAAAAGGATGAACCCAATGGAACTTTCTGAAAATTTTAGGGCTCTACAGACTTGGTTTTGATGATCTCATTGATTACCCAATTACCTCACAGAAGTTGAGTACATTTTTTCTGATGAACAGAGTCCAAAAAAAAATCTACCTAAAAATCCGCTTAAAAAATTCAAAGTTTCTAAGAATTTAGGGCTCTAACGTCGAACTGTCCTCTTACTACCTCTACTACAATCACCTACCCCCATCCTCTACCTCCCATCACTTTATACGATCAATTCAATTCCCACCAAACACTCACCCATTTTTTCTGCCAACCTTCCACTACTCCCCCGCTTACTAATCACCTCCTCATACCTCCACCACCCTCCTTAATATTCTACCACCATCCCAGATTCATTTGTCTCCTCCCAACAATCCACGACCCTACTCTCACTCTACTTTCACCCTTACATCATCCTACCTTCATCCATTCCAAAGCGTTCTCCCACTTTCCCATCACTTCATCTACATTCACTATACACCCCCTTACCTGACTCATCCCCTCCCTTTTCTCAATTCACCCCAGCCCACGCACCTTCCACCACATCCCTCCTCCATCACCTCCCCTACTCTACACGAGTCGAAACGTCCCCGCACCACCCTCACATTCCTTTACTCACCCACAGGTCCCGCCCCCCCTCAACAACCCCATCACTTCCCCAACCTTCTCGAGCCATCCCTCCCTGCAGTCAGAGGAATGCTGAACAGGTCAAACCAGTCCGCTTATGATATGGAATGGATCAACATTTCAAAAATCCCCTAATGGAACTATCATGTGGTGATTTTAGTTTTGGTTTTGGACGTACTTCCACTAAAAAAATTGATTAAAAAAAAGCCTTTATATTTATTATCATGAGTCCAATGTTCATTCAATGATGGCCGAAGAAACTGAATGCAGATGAGCAAAAGATCAGCGGTAAACTGTAATCGAAGAGAATCGCTTGGGACTTGGTGGAGTAGACGTAACTCTCTTCCAAGAACGGAAGAATTTCATCCATCCTGGTTACGACAAACGGAAAGTATAACCTTCCGTACCAATCGTCTACTTCATCCGGATGAATCAAAATTTGAAAACTTGTGATGCCAAATAAATAGTCTCCGTGGCAAAACATCGGATCTCCAGGGATACCGAAGCGATCGTGTTTGTGTAAATCGTGTTTGTGTAACTCTGGTTCTTTGTCTGTTTTTACGTAATAGCCGCAGACGAGTCCTTCACGATAAAACGGGAAGTATGATAAAGCATCCCGATACCTTGGATACATCGG
Source organism: Orius laevigatus (assembly GCA_018703685.1). Lineage (NCBI taxonomy): Eukaryota > Metazoa > Arthropoda > Insecta > Hemiptera > Anthocoridae > Orius > Orius laevigatus. The sequence goes on from JAGWEN010000222.1 coordinate 144,213, forward strand.
TCCTATCATATTAATATCTATTTGACAACTTAATTCCTTAATCAGTTTTATTCTGAGTACCATCTGCACAGGTTCATAAGTATCATATCCGAAGCTCACTATTTTGCAGAAAGGTCCAGCAGACTCCTTCAACAAGGGCTCCAGCGTTTTATTTATTACCTTCGGATCTTTCGAATATAGGACTGCACTTGCTAAATTTCTGTTATAGAAAAAAGGACTTTTCAAGACGATTATCAGCAAATCTTTTCTGTAAGTCCACATCTTAAAAGTTTCCCACTTTTTGGAATGGTACGTTACTCTGTTATCTCTGGGACTTAACCAGTAATCCATCATTCGCATCTGGGACTCTTCGCTGGTAAAACTCTCCGTTTCTGGATCGTAACTGTAACCGTAATTATCGTAGGAGAAGGTGGATCCGGCGACTACACTTACTTCTCCTTCTCTCATAGAGACTTTAAAGCGTTTCAGTTTAAAGAGGCAATTGTAAGCGGTAAGGACTTTGTCCAGTGTTAATATAACGCCGCCGCAAAATTGCCAAGTTCTGTTATGCCAACGTCTTACTTTCGCGACCGCAGGGTAGTCACCGATCTCCGCCGGTTTCCCGTATTTGAACTTCTGAAATTCAGCCGGACCATATTTCATCGTCAGCTGTTTCCTGTACCTGGTCGTCGTATCGAAGATCTTTTTCCAATTCCATCCATAGCATTCCATTCCGAGACATAGCAAGGCCAAAAGTGTGATCAGTGTTTTCATGTTAAGCTAACTAAAGAATAAAAAGTTGTGCATTAATTTTGATTATTTTTTTCGAAATGCATAATTTAACAGCATATGATACTTATACATATCATAATGAGAAGTTTGTTTTATCTGCCCATATGATTAGAACTTGGAGAAATCCAGAAACAAGTCCACCGAACATCCAAATGTGGTATGGAAAAGGATGAACCCAATGGAACTTTCTGAAAATTTTAGGGCTCTACAGACGCTCCTCCACCCATCACATACCCCGAAATCATCAACCTCCCATCACCTACATCCCACCACTTCCCCCAAATTCACATCCACCCCATATTACCCCAACCTTGCTTTCTCGCAATCTTCCACCACTTCCTACACTATTCTCCTCCCCATACCTCCATGACCCTCACCAACTATTCACAGCCTCCTCCTCTCCCATCACCAATCCATTCTCCCCCACCTCCACAATTCACCTAACTACCTCCCCCAACTTTCCTCCACCTTTGCATTTAGAAATAGAACATCTAATTTTCAAATCCGTACAAACTTTCCAAATATTTATAACTCATTCAGGTTCTTTAAATTAATTTACTATAAAGGGCATCAAAAATATAAAAGGCGTCTTCAAAATTATGTATAAACTTGAAGGCGTTCCTTTTTGTTTGTTGATGGGGAACGTTTCATGCATTGTTCAGGAGGTGTAATAACTAATGGGGCTGGTGTGAGATAAGACCATAAGGGGTCGAAAAGGGGAAAGAGGACATAACACCTTCACATAACCAAGAGTTAGTGGAGGTGTCGGCCAAAAACTGTGAGAACTTTCCGGATGTGCGGTAATAAACGTGAAGCCCCTTTCGCCTTTTATCTCGTCCCCAGTGAAAATCTGGTCTACTCGATTTTAGCTTAATGGGTACGATGCATATGTGCCAATAAGATCATATGAAACATGTCTTTTGAAGATTAAAACAAAATTTTTTGTACAATGTATTTCCTCAATTTTCTCGTCCTTTTGTTGCACTTGGCATCCGCAGAGGATAGACGAATCACTGAAGGTTTTAAATTTGGAAAAAAAGCTGATAAGAAAGAATATAAAATGGCCGCTCATGTGACTCGTCAGTGGGAAAGTAAGATCGCGTCTTGCGGAGGTACGGTCATCACGCTGGACAAAGTGCTGACGTCAATGCTTTGCCTTTATCACGTTAGCGACAAAGCCGAAAAAGACAAGCCGATCAAGAGAAGCGGTAAGGTCAAAGTCCAAGCTGGTTCGATCTATATAAAAAAGATCAATTACATCGACGGAGCTCAAATTCAAGACAAAGATTTTCAGGAAAGGAACGTCGTTGATTTCGTTTTTCCGATGACACAAGAATCGAACAAAAAGTTAGGCCTTTTTCAAGTCGATTTGTTAATTTTGGTCCTCGAAGAGCCGTTAAAACGATCAGATAGTATAAGAACTGCTTATCTTTATGTCTACGAGCCGGAAGCGTTGCAGAAATCGATCGACCATCTTCAAAGCAAGAAAGGACCTCTTTGCCACGTCTTAAGCTGGGGTTATAACCGAACTTACATCAACTCTCCTTCCCTCTGGACAGTTCGAGTTAAATTCATCAACAACGAAGAATGCAAGAAAAGGCTCTGCGACCATACAACCCTCAGGAACGCCACGAAGCGCTACTGCAATCTCGATTTCGACGCCATGGGAATCTACTGCGCCAAATACGAAAAGGACAACGTTCACGATTGCTTTGGAGATTTGGGCGACCCTGTCGTATGCATGACCACGAATCTTTTCGGCGTGATGAGTTTTCGAGTTAGGACTGACGAAGAAGACTGCAGGCCTTACGGTAACCTTTCGTATCCGTTCATTTTCACTCGAGTTGAGAAGATCAAGCGATTTACACAGGAGCAAAATATCCTCTTAAGGTCCTCCGAGCCGATTCTTCTGAGCACAACTATGGTCATCGCTCTTCTCCTTTTTTTCTCAACGATCGTCTAAACCTCAACCATTTTATTCTAATAACAAGAAAAGTTAATAAAAAGATCACATGATTGGTGCCTTCCTAGCCAAAAAATGGCTTGGTTCTTCAATTTTGAAGAATTGTAGAGAATTTTCGAGAAAACTGGAAAAGACGTTTCCTCGCCACCATTCTGATTCGCTAAGCAAATTAATCCCCCCTCACCCCGGTCACCCAAACGAAGCACTAAACTTGTCTAAGTTTGCAATGTCGTAATAGAGAGTGAATATTGCAAGGTAGCCGAGTCTGGGGACTACGTGATACATAATGTAGGCTACTATTACAAAGGTTAATATACCCGGGCTAACCATCCATTTCCTTCCCTCCGTATAATCAAATTGCACTGAATAATAATACGGAAGGCTAGAACAAAATATCAAAATATTCACGAACAAAGTAAGGGATCGATATAAAAATGTGTCATGGAGGAGGAATCACTTAACTCGAATTTTCCCATTATTTCGGGGCTGTAGAGACCTCTCCACAATCACAAAATACCCCTCCCACAAAATGGGCAACTCCCATATCTTCCCTAAACCATCCCCATCCTCCCCGTCCACCACCATCCTCCCATTATTTCGACTATACAACCTACCCCCTTCCAAAAATCACTGGTTCGAGGATAAAACAAAAAACATTTTTACCTTTTTATTCAGTTTTCCTAATGTTTACAAATTTACATCATTGACAACGATACGTTTCTGATGGTATCATATAATCCGGTAATCATTACCACTGGGTATAAAAACGAGTTGAGCGGATTATTCCGGGAGTTGCATAGTGGGAGGTTGATGTCTGGGATGAGTCTGGAGCATGTGATGCCTGAATTCTCTCCGCAGCACGGCATTTCCGGACCGCACTAAAAAACCCAAATGAATCAAAACCCAAATGCCTCATCTACTCACCGGCATCCCGTACATCGTGCAGTTCATTCCCATCATGTTCATCATCGCCATATTCATATTTTGAGCATTCGAGCAGACGAAAAGAACGAAAAGAAAACCGAAAAAGCACAAACGAGCCATTTTCACTTCTGTTTCGTGACATTGCCCATTTATATAAGCAAGAAAACAATAAAACACTGATAAGTTTTGAAAAATTATTAGTTCGGTTGTCAACCTTCAAAATAATTGGGTCTTTTTTAAACGATGACCTAAAAAAGGAAGAAAGTATGATTTCGTGGGTTAAGATCTTTTCTTATAAGACATTAGGCAATGAGGACCGGGTGGATTGGTCCACAGGTAGTTGAGATACATAACTTTCAACTCACGATAAAAATGGACCCCATATCGCCATTTCTCACATGCTCTATCAGATGATCCACCTTGACCTGGAATTGTGTTCAGACCTTCGTTTATTAGTGGGTCGGTTTGTTTGGTTTATTGGTTCGGGTTTGTTTCGTTAGGCTCCTTTAGTTCGGTTGGTAAGAGTTTGGTTCAGATTGGTTCGGTTTGTTCGACTAGTTCGTTTCTAGATTGGTTCGGATGTTTTGGCTGGTTCGTCTGTTTATACTGGATAGGCTGATTCAGTTGGTGTGGCTATTGCGGTGGGATCGTTTGGTTCGGGTTTGGTTTGTTTTTGGTTTAGGTTGGTTCGGGTTTGGTTCAGGTTGGTTCGGTTGGTTTGGTTGGTTCGGTTGGTTTGGTTGGTTCAGGTTAGTTTGGCTGGATCGGTTGGTTCAGGTTGGTTCGGATGGTTCGGTTGGTTTGGCTGGTTTGGTGGTTCAGGTTAGTTTGGCTCGATCGGTTGGTTCAGGTTAGTTTGGCTGGATCGGTTGGTTCGGCTGGTTCAGGTTGGTTCGGCTGGTTCAGGTTGGTTAGGTTGGTTAGGTTGGTTAGGTTGGTTAGGTTGGTTAGGTTGGTTAGGTTGGTTAGGTTGGTTAGGTTGGTTAGGTTGGTTAGGTTGGTTAGGTTGGTTAGGTTGGCTAGGTTGGCTAGGTTGGCTAGGTTGGTTAGGTTGGCTAGGTTGGCTAGGTTGGTTAGGTTGGTTAGGTTGGTTCGGTTGGCTGGTTTGGCTGGTTGGTTTGGTTGGTTCAGGTTAGTTAGGCTGGATCGGTTGGTTCAGGTTGGTTCGGGTTTGGTTTGTGTTTGGTTTAGGTTGGTTCGGTTGGTTTGGTTGGTTCAGGTTAGTTAGGCTGGATCGGTTGGTTCAGGTTGGTTTGGCTGGTTTGGTTGGTTCAGGTTAGTTTGGCTGGATCGGTTAATTCAGGTTAGTTCGGCTGGATCGGTTGGTTCAGGTTAGTTCGGCTGGATCGGTTGGTTCGTTTGGTTAGGTTGTTTCGGCTGGTATGGTTTGTCCGCGTTTTAGGTTATTTTGGCTGGATCGATGGTGTGGTGCGGTTGGTTCGTTTGGTGGAGTAACCAAAGTTTTCTCTGGCTAAACCTCTGCACAACTCGTGCGTGTTGCGGGTCTAGAAAGGTTTCAATCTGAAGGAGCTGTTATCATCACCGAATGTTCATCATGCGCGCAGAGATACAAAAGTGCGAATATTCCCTTTGGAGTCATGAGTAATTCAATATCGCCGTTAAGATAACGTTTATCACAATAAAGTGTTCCGGGTGTTTGGGGGCAATATCTGTCAGGGAGTAATGAGAGGGCACAATAAATATGAGTAGAGGTAGGAAAGGTTCGAAACTCATGGGAAGGGGGCGATGAGGCGGGACGGAGTCGGCATATCGATTCCACCCTTACCTTCTCCTATACGGAATAAATAATGTATCCTAAGTGTAATGTATCCGACTCGAGGGATATCAACGACAGAGTTACCACTCTCCCGCAGACACGCGCATTTCTTTCAATACCCGAACATTATTTTGGATTTTTAAAAAACATTCTCACTTTTCGGACGTTTGTTGAACTTTTGATCGCTTCGGAGAAAACTCCCGTCGCCGATAGGAGAGGTAAATTTGAATATGTCAAAAGCGTTGTTGGAATACGACATTCGAACAATGGGGGCACGTATCTACTGAGGAAACGTCACTGCGAGAAAACAATATGACGTCATATCTGCGTAGGAAGGGAAAAGGGACGTCGGGGAGGAAGCTGGAGGAGCGAGATAGCGTTCGGTTGATTGACGTGTCATGGGAAAACCGCTAGGTGAATACGTGGTCATCTCCGGTGTCCCACTCGTACACAAACACATTCGCGCTTATTTTCTCCCTCGTTTCAACCCCCTCACGTCACCCTTTTCCCACCAAAAGCCCCACTCCCCGAAACTCTGTCAACCGGTTATTTTATTAGTCCTATCTCTCGCAAGTCAAGTTAGCCCTACCCTAATTGAAATTCATTGGCGAAACATTTTTAAAATTAAAATTTATACTCGAAATAAATTTTTTGGGGCAACTCACATTTCAAATTTTTTCCCCTTGATTAACTGATTAATTTTAACTACCCAAGTTTTTCAACGAAACTTTTTTCAATTTGGATGTTTTCCACTAGTCCATCGGATTAACAGTTCTCTCGTGGTGCTTACAACCTAAATGCATTTTTTTTGGCATCGCGATGTTAACCAATAAAGTGTAACCATTTCTAAACCATTAGTGATGGAAAGCTCGGACTGTTTAAAAAATGTTCCTTGATTAATTACCTTTAAAATGAGTCAAGTCCGGAGTCCGCTGGACCAATAGTTCTCCCGTACGGCAAACAAATGTGCTCGTTTTTTGAGAGTTGGTTATGATGACCATTAAGCCATTTCTGAACGATGGAGAGCTCGGAATTTAAAAAAAAATGTTCTTTAGTTTATTACCTTTAAAAAGAGACTAATACGTACTGTCTAGGACCATCCGTTCTCTCGTGAAAGCAAAAATAAAGTGAGCAATTTTTTGACCATCGATATCTCCCGAACGGCTGGACCGATTTTGACTTTCGAACGCTCATTAGACGCAGAATTGAATAATCTTTCTTTTTTTGCTTGGTGGTTAAGTCGCTAAAACGCATTGTTTTTGCGCTAGAGATCAAAAACTTAAAAAAGTGCCAAATCTGGCCGGTTTTTTCAAAATGGCGGACGAAGCACAGGAGGGGGGTTACGCAAAATTGGCTTTAGAACTACCTAATATGATAAAATAATAAAAAACTAGTGCACCTTTTGCAATTTGGGGGCCTTTTTTCACCTGATTGTACTAGTGGTGGCAGCGGATTTTGATCTGAAAACATGGCTTTGGGGTCCCTTCGAATCCCGGGCTAAGGCGAGAATATGTTTTCACCTCGGCACGTAGCAGAAGGCTCCCGCAATTTCTTTAAAAGCTTTTAAGACCCCTCGGCCCTTTCCGCGTCGACCCACTCACACAGATGTATATCTTTTTATGAAACCTTAAACGTTTTTGTATATAAATGTAATCCACTCTTGGTGTGGCCGCGGGTGGGTCGGGGATGTTATCCCGGCTAGCGGAAGTGATATGACCGTTATACAAGGGATAGGAAGGGAGAAAAAATGGCAGGGGACACTTTTAAAGTCACTTAGAATAATTCAAAGTCTAAAACTGTCTAGAGTCACGGCATGAAAATATTAAGATCGATTTTTAAGAATTTTTTTCTAATTTTTTGAAAGCTTCAAAATTGAAAACCATTAATGCTCCATCAACTTGATGATGCCAAAGAGTTTTCATTTCCGAAAATTGGTCACCCTTTGCTATTGGGACACGTGGTGATCGATTTGGACGTGCCAGAGGGGATGTCTAAGATGCCAGAGATGCTGGACGAACTATGCGTGGCTGCGACTCTCCTGTCTAGGAACGTCCAAGTAAACCACACGATCAATCCCTGGGACAATCGGGCTTTAAAGTATCGGGAAAGAGTTGCAAACCGATCGAAAATTGAATTATCGCCCCCCGCCGTTAAACTTTTAACACTGTCAGAACCAAGAGGGAGACCATTAATCACAAATCTGTCCACCGGTTCCAACTTCCCTTCCGTATTTATTAATTTGTCTTACAAGTTAAAGAGAATTTAAGATTTATTCTCATTTCGTGAACGTTTTTAGAGAGTAGGCATCCATGGAGAAAGCCAATATTTGGACTTTAACGAGCCCTTTTCAGGGCCATCAAATCAGCGGCCCTTTTTAGGACCAGGGCCAGAAGTCCTCTCGTACTGCGGAGTTAATCATCCATGGAGAAAACCAATATTTGGACTTCAAGGACCCTATTAACGTCATCAGGATGGAAAGGAATCCTTTAGTTCTCAGTGATTCTCTTCCACCCTGTAGCTCGAATACCCTGACAGAAGAATGTTTTTTATTTTTATTTTTATTTTTTTTTTTAGCGGATTTCCGTAGGAAAGTAGGCTTTTATTCCACATATGCACCATAAGAGCCCCCTTGCCTCACCCCCCTGGGGATAGGAGGGGGACTACAGGACCGTGATCCGGACTGGACGTTCACCCATCCACATCCTAACCACGGCCGACAATACGTAACTTCGATGAAGAATGGTAGAGATTGCACAATTGAGTCCCCTTTTCAGTGCCATCAAATCAGCGGCCCTTTTTAGGACCAGGGCCAGCAGTCCTCTCGTACTGCGGAGTTAATATCCATCGAAAAAACCAATATTTGGACTTCTACGGCCCTATTAACGTCATCGGGATGGAAAGGAATCCTTTAGTTCTCAGCGATTCTCTTGCACCCTGTAGCTCGAATACCCTGACAGAAGAACTTCGATGAAGAATGGTAGAGATCGCACAATTGAGTCCCCTTTTCAGGGCCATCAAATCAGCGGCCCTTTTTAGGACCAGGGGGCCAGCATTCCTTGTTTGTGTGAATCCCATCGTAGTTTTAAGGATTTCAGGTCAGTTTATTTAGGATTTCCTTCCAAAAGCAACTTTTCGCCGGGTATGTTGTCCCAAGTGAATACGAGTAAAAATTTTATTATTAAATTATGCGAAATTTTCCATGGACAATAGGCGGATGGGAAGGTAAACAATGCAAGGAGAAGTTTGTCGGTTTTATTAGAAAAGCCAGGTTTTGTGTCTGTTCTCCCTCGAGGTAGCCGGACGAACGGACCGGGGAGCGGGGGGCGGCTGAAGGCGGGAGGGAGAGCGAATTCACCCCTACCCGCCCACCCTTGAAACATATGACGACCTCTCCGTACTAAACTACAACCTGGCATTTACGGCCCGGAGCCACCAAGATTGAATTATTTATATTTAATATTTTATAGTTTCATCCCCCTCTCGACTTTCCCTTTCATGTCTCAGTCCTATATTGGTTTCCTTTGCGCTCTCCGAGTCTATGTTTGTCTCCATATATTTTTGTTTTCTTTATTTTTCTTTATAAAGGCAAAACAATTAAATTTAAATTACTCATTTGTCATATAAATTGACTCAGATTTCGTGTCAAATTTCCAATTTAGGCAAAAATAATATTGATCCGTTTTCCTCTCAAAAAGGTTCAATTGGAATTGTCTGCTCGTGGTTTCGCCCAAAAGCCGCAGGAGTTTAATTAAAACACGATAGAATAGCGGAAAACTGGGACTAAAGGGAAGCTAGGACGAGTGGGTGGGGGTGTTTCGGGAACTATCGGGGGAGGATGGAAGAAGATTGAGATTGCTACTGCAGAAATCGCTCTCTAGGGCATTCGACCTCTCTTTTTACGTATTAAAAGCAGTAAAATGGCAAAAATATGGGTTTAGGCTTTTTGGACGTTTTCTGTACTCAATCCAACACCTCTGCCTTTTCGATTATCGATATTGAGTTTAACGTTTAGTTTAGCCTGAGGTCTGTGAGCGCTAAGAGATTAGACATTTGTAGGGGGGTTGGGGGGATGTAGAGGAGATGGGGATCTATGGGAGGTGGTGGGATGCAGGGAGAGAAGCTTGGTGGATGTAGAGAAGTTGGGGAAGTATGGGGATGTAGGGGAGGTTGAGGGATGTTGGGGGAGGTTGAGGGATGTTGGGGGAGGTTGAGGGATGTTGGGGGAGGTTGTGGGATGTAGGGGGGGTTTGATGTTCGGGGAAGTTTGATGTTGGGGAAAGTTGTGGGATGTTGGGAAGGTGGTGGGATGTAGGGGGGTTATGGGAGGTAGTGGGATGTTGGGGGAAGGTTGTGGGATGTTGGGGAGGTTGTTCGATGTTGGGGAGGTATGGGGATGTAGGGGAGGTATGGGATGTAGGGGAGGTTGTGGGATGTTGGGGAGGTTGTGGGATGTTGGGAGAGGTTTTGGGATGTTGGGGGAGGTTGTGGGATGTTGGGGGGAGGTTGTGGGATGTTGGGGGGAGGTTGTGGGATGTTGGAGGGAGGTTGTGGGATGTTGGAGGGAGGTTGTGGGATGTTGGAGGGAGGTTGTGGGATGTTGGAGGGAGGTTGTGGGATGTTGGAGGGAGGTTGTGGGATGTTGGAGGGAGGTTGTGGGATGTTGGAGGGAGGTTGTGGGATGTTAGAGCGAGGTTGTGGGATGTTAGAGCGAGGTTGTGGGATGTATGGGAGGTTGTGGATGTTGGGGAGGTGTGGGATGTTGGGGGGAGGTTGTGGGATGTTGGGGGAGGGTGTGTGGGATGTTGGGGGGAGGGTTGTGGGATGTTGGGGGAGGGTTGTGGGATGTTGGGGGAGGGTTGTGGGATGTTGGGGGAGGTTGTGGGATGTTGGGGGAGGGTTGTGGGATGTTGGGGGGGTGTAGGGGAGTGTTGTGGGATGTCGGGGAGGTGTAGGTGAGGTTGTGGGATGTCGGGGGGTGTAGGGGAGGGTTGTTGGATGTTGGGGGGGGGGAGGTTGTGTGATGTTGGGGGAGGTTGTGGGATGTTAGGGGGGAGGTTGTTGGATGTTGGGGGATGTAGGGGGAGGTTGTAAGATGTTGGGGATGTAGGGGGAGGTTGTGGATGTTGGGGGAGGTTGTGGGATGTAGGGTTTTTGATGTTGGGAGATGTTGTGGGGTGTTGGGAGGTTGTGGGCGGTTGTGGGATGTTGGGGGAGATTGTGGGATGTTGGGGGAGGTTGTGGGATGTCGGGGGGAGGTTGTAGGATGTCGGGGGGAGGTTATGGGATGGTGGGGGAGGTTGTGGGATATAGGGGAGGTTGTGGGAAGTAGGGGATATTGTGGATGCAGGGAATTTAGGGGAGGTGGGAAATATAGGGGTGTTTGGAAATGTACGAGGTTGGGAATGTAGGGGCAGCAGGAGGATGTAGGGGAGGTGGATGGCTCTAGAGGAGGTGGAGAGAGGGTGAGGAGATGATGGGAGAGTAGTATAGTTGGCTGAAGGTCGCTAGTTCTTCTGGAAGGGGTTTTGGTGGTTTTTGATGATTGTAGACCCCAGATTTTTTTTTATTACAAAACTCTGAGGCTGAGAAAGGGTCATTTTCCAATCAAAATTATTAAACTTTGTATTTCTTTAAAAAATGTAATAGGGAATGCATAACATAAAACTAGTTTATTAAATTGACTCAAAAAATTGATTAATAACTTCATTTTATCTCTTAACAAGTTGAGAAATCTTCTTATAAGTTTTTTTCTTCTTTCTGGAACGAAAAACACGTTTTTGTAGGGCCTCCGATCTGCGGGGAGACGAGGAAATTGAAAAATTATGACTCGCATCAACTCGTCCGAGTATACGACTTTTCTTATCAATAATCAGAGATATTTTTAAGACTCGAAAAAACAAAATATTTACATTAAAATATTTCTCCACATGACCTGAATGGAGTGGGGGTTGCGGCGGCCATATATTCAGTAATTGTGGCTGCTTTTGACGTAGGGCGGGTCACCTATTTATATTGCGGACACCACCCTCCGCAACATTCTCTTGAAAATTTTGAACGTTCGCGAAAAGAAAGAAAAAATTTTGTAAATGACAATGGGGAGTCTGATTACTCCGTTCATTGTCCTAGGACCAATCTACCGTTTTCTCTTATCTCCCTAAAGATTATGAAACTGTGACATTTCACGCCTCCAACCCCACGAGGAGAACAAAGAAAGTTATGTCACCCGTCTAAATTTCACTGTTCCCCCTCTTCACATACATGGATATCCCCAACTCAACAGTCCATATTTTTTTAATATTTCGTCCCTGGGGAATGCGACACTTTTCATTAATTTCTTGCTTTTAATCTCTTTTTTTCAACATCCTCAGCTTCATGATTGCTAAAATTCCAAACAATTGATTGCTGCTGCTGTAGATAAAAAACCCAGATAGGAATTGTTAGATGGTAGAGCGTCAGCCTGGTTATCTGGAGGACGCAGGTTCGAATCTAGGGTGACTGTGATTGTACTATGCGTGATTTTACGCATATTTCAAATATTTTTACGCAACACGCCTTGATACGTAGAAACCTTTTTACGCATTTCTGGTACGACATATTTTATTAAGTCTAAAGAGATAAGAAAGTCTTTGAACTATTTTTGAACAGAAAAAATATCAGTTTCCAGGCCCCATTTGAACCTGATTTTGAACCTTTCTTGATCAGAAAATACCCTTTTTAGCCAGATTTTGACCCTGTTTGACAAGGGAAGACACTTTTCAGACAGATTTTGGCCCTTTTTGACAAGAAAAGACCCATTTCAGCCTGATTTTGAACCTTTTTTGGTAAGAAAGATCCTATTTAGCCAGATTTTAATCCTCTTTGACACAGAAAGACACATTTTTAGACAGATGATGACCCTTTTCAGCCAGATTTTGACCCTTTTTGACAAGGGAATACACTTTTCAGACAGATTTTGGCCCTTTTTGACTTAGAAAGACACTTTTCTGACAGATTTTGACCATTTTTGACAAGAAAAGTCCCTTTTACCGTGCTTTTAAAACCACAAAAAAGGCACTTTTTAGCCAGATTTTGACTTTTGACAAGAAAAGACATTTTTCAGCCAGATTTTGACCCTTTTTGACATTAAAAGACCCTTTTTTTTTAAATCAAAATATTGACAATTTGTGGTAAGAAAAGACCCTTTTCAGTCAAATTTTGACACTTTTTGAGAAGGAAAGACACTTTTTAGCCAGATTTTGACCCTTTTGATAGGAAAAGACGCTTGTTGTCTAAATATTGAGAGGGGCCCTCTCATTTAACGAGGATAAGGGAAGAAATAATAAAATTAAAGGCGAAAAAATTGGTGTTTATTTTCTTCGATTCGGGAGATAACAGAGGGACGAAAAACACAAATTAGTGTTGCTTTTCGGCAGCCGGCAAAATCTCTGTCAGGCCGCTTCTCAGGGCTCCCCACCTCTGGGCACCAATACATCTGGAGAACCAGAGTTCATTTCACGACACCCGAAGCGGTGTTGGGAAAGTTCGGGGGGAAAAGGCCGGACACTACCCACGCCACCGAAGGAGAAGGGAAAGGTAATAGGAAGTAGATAGGAATAATAAAATAGAGGAAGGAAGGAGGAAAGCATAAAAGAGAAATTAGTAGAATTAAATGATAAAAATAGAAAAAAAATGGTAAGAAAAGAGGGTAGATGTTAAAATAGTGAAATGGTAGAATAAAGAAAGGAGTGTAAAGAGATATTAAGTGAAAATGATAAATTAAATGAGAGATGTAAAAAAAAATATTATATAAATAAAAATAGTAGAGAAGGGAGCGAGGAAGGTTGTTTGAAGGGGGAAAAAAGTTAGAGTGGAAT
>JAGWEN010000223.1:0-28629 GCA_018703685.1 Orius laevigatus
CCAAAAATAATGAGAACTCGCCTTTTCAAAAAAAATTTCCGACCATTTATAGTGTCCAAAACGAGGGAACTAATTTTGGGGGTGATAGTGCTGCGATCTCTTGATTGAGAAACAAACGATCCTGATGGGAGAATCCCCCTTATATTCCTGGGACCAAGTTTTTTGTCCATAAACATCCAAAAACTGGGCAGAAATTATATTTTTCTGCATACACAAAAAATGCTCATGTTTTCGTAGTTGTAAAATTTAATAATTTATAATGTTTTTTCGTATTTTTTCAGTGCTCCCGAGACATCGTAATTCCGATAGTGTCCTGCATTCTTGGCTTCCATTGTTGGCCTTAATGGTTATTTGTTGTCTGAGAAGGAGGGCGAGCTTGCCCGGGAAAGGGACAGAAGAAGAGCCGGGTGAGGAATTTTTTTTCCAACCTAGAAATTCTTTCCAATTTTTTACAACTTAATTGTATAAATTAAACCGATGAAATTCATTTTTCAGGACTGCGAGACTGAAACAGGGGCGATATCATTGGCAGGTTTAGCCCGATGCATAAATTAGGTGAGATGACAATCACGTTTTTCCTTTCTTTGTTGACAATTTGGACGATTCTAATTGAAGAGACAAGGAAAAAGCGATGAAAAGTCATGAATAATACATTTTTCATGACACCAACTTTGATGTCTATATGGTATCGAATAAGGCGACCCAGATAACGACTTTTAAGCTCTTATTCTATTTTTGGACTCGATTTATCCCTTTTGTAAATTAATATCAAGTCTTTTTTAAATTAAAAATTTGAAACATTGGCACGTGCAGATAGATTTTGGGATTTTCCGCCACCAGGTCGGAAATGGGGTAAAAAGATTACTCGCGTAGGTGGTATTTTAACGAAAGTAACCATTGGCTGGACAATAGCGGCTCCCTCCGGGCAATTGCTTCCTAAAACTGTACAGTTTGATCCCCTGGGGGTCGGCGACCTTTGCGACTTCCTATTACTTAATAAGTCTTCTGATTGAATGGTTGTTTCAGGTGTATATTTGGCCGGGCCTAGCGTGAGTGGAAGAGCTCGTGCGGTCTCATTACGTAGCGAGAGGGCTCTTTCACGCGGGTTTCCTTCTTTGGAGTTGGACACCGTCGTCGAAGAACGTTCCGAGCCGGACAGCAGCTGTCAAATCGAGTCGACCAGCTAGCAGAAACAGACGGTCTCTGTCTCCGTCCAGACAGAGCCAAGGAACATCCCGAGAAGCCCCCTCTGGAACACGCTCACGAACAACAAAGACGAGGACAGCTGACAGTCGCCTCAACAGGACAGCTCGCCCGAACCTCAAACCGAACCTCCAAACGTCGGTTCGGAACTCCTACGGGTCACGTCCTACGTCATACTCTAGACCAGATTAGGGTGTCCCAGGTTGAGCGTTCCAAATGAAACCGTGTAATTCAACATTTCAAAACTAACGAAGTTTCACTATGACTCCCAGCTCAAAAAACTTCGTTCCTTTCGAAAATGTGAATCTCACCGTTTTATCTGTTACGTTCAACCTGGAACACCCTCACCAGCTTCCCGACACCAGAAGCCATCGCATGTGCATCCTTACGTCACTGTGATCAAACAAAAATGCTACAAAAATATTTTGTATTCGACATTCCTAAGGACGTTTTTTGTACAGAATAACTATATTCAATGTTAGCATAATTAGATAAATGAAGCTTTTATGTAGTTATTAAGGTATACTCGTAATATACTGCCATTAGACCAAAGTTTCTCGCTTTTAGCCAGACCAAAAAAACGTTTTATCATGGGACACAGGGTAGATCATATTTTTACCCAAAACGTTACATTCTAAGACATATCAGTAAACTAGAAAAGACGTTTTTTGATACCTTAGAAACGTGCTTTCATAAATTTTATATTCGATGTAATTTGCTGTTTAAATGTATTTATTGTAAATGAACCATTAGGTGCTTGGTGGTTTACAGACGTTCCTTTTATCCGCCATTGTATTTAATAAACCGCCCGATGTATCTTTGTACAGAATATAGTATTTAGATTGTATGTATAGTTTTAAAGATGAAATATATATCTGAAGTTTTTAAAATCCTTGGTTTTATTTAGTGGAGTAGTGTGCAACCTGTTGGTGAAAAGAAGAACTACTCGTTTCGTTATGTCATGATACTAGATAGCATTTTGGTCAGGATGGAATTTTAAACGAATTTTGACATCAAAATTTACTCGAGGAAAGGATGCCTAGCGTATATATTTTTTCTTGACACCTCGGATAGCAGGTTAGCCAACCTCAAACAATTTATTTTACCTCATGGAACATCGAATGATCAGCTCTGACAACATAAACCATTCGTTTTATCTCCTAAACGTGTAAATTAGCTAAAATACATTTCATATGATCATATTAATATTTTTGAAAACCTTAAGTTCAGGATTTCCTTCCTCAAATGACGATTTTACTTTTTGGAATATAGAGTGAGCAGATCTGCCAACCTAAACCATTGATTTCAACTAAATAATTATTTTTTTGGTAAAAAATTAAGTGAGAACACCAAATGTGATGTTTTTGGACTAAAAAAAGGATAAATGGTATTGAGGAGGAGGAACCCCATATAACTTAGAATTATTCAAAAACTTGGGGCTCTACAGACCTCTCCACAAACACCAAATACACCTCCACTCATATCCTACCTTCCCCATTCCCCATCCTCGTCACAGCCTAAAAATGGAGATTTATAAATAATAAATAAATATATTTTTTTAGAAATACTTCATATTTCTGAAGAAAACCACCGATTTCTACCAAATTTTCACCATATACAAGGTAGGACCTTAGAAGGTAGGGTCTAGGAATGACGCAGCGTTCCGCCTTCCTAAAAATGGAGATTTTGGTAGAAAAACACCGATCTTTAACAATTTTCACCATATACAGGGTAGGAATTATAGGAAGTTAGAATAGGAGGAGGTTTTCTAAATCTAAAAATCAGTTGTTTCCAAAAGTTTTAAACTTTTTCATCATCTAAACACATACAGCTGAAGACACATCCTGGTTTTTAAACTTCCTTTTCTTATCTCTCATACCAAAGACTGAAGAGATCTCAAGAAAGTGGAAGAACGCCGTAATGATTGCATAGAGGGGGAGTGAACTCTCCGGGTTGTGGATCCAGTCGAAGAGGAGTGGGGAAGTTCCGTTGACTCTAGAAGACTCTACTCCAGTTGTTCGCTCTCGTGCTAACCGTTGACATGTTCCTGTTCTCTGTGTAGTGTGTTATAAAAAAACAAAATTTTTTTTTCCTCTTCCTTTTTGGATAACAATAGACACAGGTAAAAAAATACATCAAAATCATCAAAACGTTAGACAATAAGGACAAAAGGTGTCACGATTGTGTTTACGTGGCCACAATGAAACCGAAAAATTCAATAAAAAAAATTTGTCATTACAAAACGGTTGTATCTTGAAACTATCCTTATATCAGAGTATTTCTTATTTGCTTACCGTTGCATCAAAAGCCACAAGTGGGTTACAAGAAACCAAGGAAGGCCCAATTTCGGTTTTGAGTTTTTGTTTGATTTCAACACAGAATGAGAAATCTTTTGGTCATCTCATAGCTGCATTGCTAGAATTGAAGAGGATGCTAGCTGCCTTCAGTTTTCAAAGCGCCTATATCACAAACGCAGAACCATCGCCACTGCTAGACATGACAGTGAAATTTCGACTTCTAGTGTCTTTCGCCGAATAAACCATGGCTGTTTCCATTCGTTACCGAAAATGACAAGCACAAAAAGGAAGATTTCTATTTAGTCAAAAGTTCTAAAACGAAGCGCATCCTGATGAATTGGCACCCCACATGCCAGATGTCATCAAAGTATCGATTTTAAAATAACGTCGTTAACGGTTTTGGTGTCAGCAACAATGCGATGGGGGTGCTGGACATACCATCGACTAGATTTATGGCCAAATATTGGGATAATTTATTGATATACATTCAGTGTCGATGCAGACAAAAGTGAGGAATAAAAATCCTTTAATTCCACCTTGCCTCACCCCCCCTGAACTCCCAGATGGTCACGTTTTTTATTACTCCCCATGTCTCACTCCCCTGGAGTTCAAGAAACTGCTTAAATAAACTAGATCAAGAATCAGTGAAAGTCCCGAAAGACACAAAAATCACGAGAAACCTTTGACATATTTGAAAGTTCAAGGTTCCTTATCATATTAATCTTTTCCTCTCTCCTTTTACCTAATTTTATATTGGGAATAAAATATGGAGGAAAAAAAGCTTTCTTTCTCGTCTCAAAAATTTGAGTCATTTCGAGATCGTGAAAAGAGAAATCAGGTTCGAAAATTTGTTTGCAGACGTAAAATTGGCCTTGCATTTTTACTGCATGTCTCACGGAAAAATCGATCGAGCTATTCTCAGACTTGCAAATTAACGGAGGCGTAACTCCTACCCAAAAATTTGTATTCCTCTTTTTTTAATTATTTTGCGTCGTTTTGGATTCAAAACACTCAACTTTTATGGCGAAGATAAAATTTTTTCGCCCCACTCCTATCTACTTGCCTCATTATCGTTTTTTCTTCGAGAAAATTTTTCTAAGTGAGCTTATAGATTTGTGAGATCCAAGGTGAGAAGTTAGCCTTGCTCTTTTCTATGCCTTTTTTACTTGCATGTTAAGATTTCATTAAAATAAAAAGTGCATTAACAAATTCGATGCGGATATTGAGTTTTTTTTATGATCACGATAAAAATGATATTGGTTTCCTTTATCTGCCTATAATAAAGAAAAGTGGCCACTCAGCCAAAATTAACGACTATAGTTGTCGATTTATACAAAATTCCTTCTAGATTCTTCTAGATAAGATTAAAAAATATTTTTAAAAAAGCAATTTTTTGTTTTTGGGTCAACTAAAAAAGGATTTTTTTGGCTCTAGTTTTTGAAATTTTATATAAATTCGATGATTCCATTTTGGAAAAGTGCAATGGTTCCGAACGGTACTTAAAATTGCGTTTTCGACGTTGGAGACGTGACGGAAAAGTACGCTTTGTCCTTTTTAAATCGAAGCGACCGTTTGGAACGAAACGGTTTTAATGAAAGAACGTTTTTTTCACGAAAAATCGCACATTAGAAACTTTTTGAATTCAGATATGGAAGATGAACGGTCAATCGCTTATGCAGAACTTTGATCGCCAAGAAGAGTAGGGAATCAAAGAATTTCTTTAAAAAATCAGTAAAATTTTGATTCCTCGATAAATAGCGTCTTCATTCTTGGCTATGGTGCCAGTCCATTCATCCAATCGAAACCAGTTTTATGATCCAGAATACTTCGCATGTCGTCCGAATCCCTAATTTCAGACATCGGATTTTGTTGCCCCCTAGGGTTGTCTCTAATCGTTTAGAAGCTAGAAAGCCCCATTTTAGTCTCCCTTTTACCCCATTTTGGTATCCATTTAGCACATTTTGGTGTCCATTTACACCATTTTGGTGTCCATTTACCACATTTTGGTGTCAATTTACCCTATTTGGTGCTCATTAAAACCCAAATTGGTGTCCCTTTTACTCCATTTTGGTCTCCTTTTTACCCATTTTGGTCTCCTTTTTACCCATTTTGGTCTCCTTTTTACCCCATTTTGGTCTCCCTTTTACCCCGTTTTGGTCTACCCTTTACCCCATTTTGGTTCCCTTTTACTCCATTTTGGTCTCCATTTTGCCCCATTTTGGTGTCCATTTACCCCATTTTGGTGCCTATTTTACTCCAATTTTATGCCCATTTTACCCCAATTTGGTGTGCCTTTTACGATTTTCCCCATTTCGGTGTCCCTTTACCCCATTTTGGTGTCCCTTTTACCCCATTTTGGTGTCCCTTTTACCCCATTTTGGTGTCCCTTTTACCCCATTTTGGTGTCCCTTTTACCCCATTTTGGTGTCCCTTTTACCCCATTTTGGTGACCCCTTTACCCCATTTTGGTGTTCCTTTTACCCCATTTTGCTACCCTTTTACCCCATTTTGGTGTTCCGTTTACCCCATTTTGCTACCCTGTTACCCCATTTTGGTGTTCCGTTTACCCCATTTTGGTGTTCCTTTTACCCCATTTTGGTGCTCCATTTACCCCATTTTGGTGCCGCCTTTTACCCATTTTGTCCCTTTTACCCCATTTTGGTGTCCCTTTTACCCCATTTTGGTGTCCCTTTTACCCCATTTTGGTGCCCCCTTTACCCCATTTTGTTGCCCCTTTTACCCCATTTTGGTGTCCCTTTTACCCCATTTTGGTCTTCCTTTTGCCCCATTTTGGTTTCCCTTTTACCCCATTTTGGTCTCCCTTTACCCCATTTTGGCCCCCCTTTTACCCCACTTTGGTGTCCCCTTTACTCTATTTTGGTGTCTATTAACCCCATTTCGGTGCCCATTTTACCCCAATGTGGTGTCCCTATTACGGTTTACCCCATTTTGGTGTCCTTTTTACCCCATTTTGTTGTCCCTTTTACTCCATTTTGGTCTCCCTTTTACCCCATTTTGGCCTCCCTCTTACCCCATTTTTGTGTCCATTTACCCCATTTTGATGCCAATTTTACCCCAATTTAGTGTCTTTTTTACCCATAGTGGTGTCCTTTTTACCCCGTAATTTTGTGCGCGTATTTAGTACGAAATGAATATTTTTCCGCTTTAAAATTTCATTTACAGAACTGTTTAAAACAGACTCACATTAGGCGAAAATGACCGGAAGTAACCACGTGGAACGAAATGAGCTCTTTTCGGCTAGAGAACATCAATGCTATAGGATTTCCGCTTATCTATGAAAAGGTTTTTTTTGTACAGACATCCCTCCTATACAAACGACACGTTTGGAATTCCTACCTGAAAGAATCAAAAACTATAGATGGCTGCATAATTTTAACGACTTAACAGTCATTTTTCTTCATTTATTTGGGCCAAATCTACATTTTTTTAATATAAAAAGTGGAAATGCAAATGAATAACGGAACTTGAATTCACACGTTAAAGCAGAGAAAGGCGGAACTGGTTGATAGTCGCGAATCACGGAATCCCTTGATTACAAATAGCGACCAAACCAAAGAGTTTCCAACCTTCCGAAAAATTCTCAACGAACTGCTACAAAAGTGTGCCAAAGTTGATGATTCGCTTGAATGTTCCTGAGGAACGATTGCGCTTTTTAATGCTCCACTTCGATAGAAAAACAAAACCACGAGTGTTTCTAACGGAAACTCTTCTTTCTTCTGTTTCTCACTGGAAGACATCAGTTTAACACCTAACGGTTCTCCGTATATCGATTCAGTACGCTCTATAATTGATTTTTAACGGAGTTCTTAATTTTCTTATCTTCAAGTAGTGTAAATAACGATAAAGAAGAAAGCTTTTCCCTTCAAAAGTCAAAAAAACAATAATTTTCCTTATATTCAGGTAAAGGATGCAATAAATAAAAAAACGTCAAAACTTCTTTTTAGCTTAAAATAAATTTTTTTGTCTCGAAGGAATTAGATGTCCCATTTCCCCTCTTTAGGAGCGGCTCGGGCCTCTAATTAAAGCCCAGACAAATGAATAGGGTAAAATGTCAAACGGAATTCTAAAAGATAAAGAAGTTAACATTCTCAAAAGATTACCCTCGAACCTGAGATTTTGGGAAGGGGTCCATAAGACCCCTTGGGTCAAAACGATCTTTGGTATGTCTGTAGTTCGCCAAAGTGATGGAAGGGTGAAGGGAGGTTGTGGATGTTAGGGGATGTGGGGAGCGGATATTTCGACCCTGTGGAGACGCCAGAATGGAATGGCCGATTATCTTCCAGACTACTGACCTGACGAAAAAAATGATCCAAGTAAACCCCCCTTAGTTTCAAGCAAGGAATCGATTGGCATCGATAATTTTTGGATCCGATGTACAGGGTGCTCTCCTAACTTCCTTATTTCATATAGGAGCCCATACTTTTGACTTCAGATTCGTAATCTACTCCAAATTTCAAGGTAGTTAAAAAAAAAATTCGAACCATTCGACCAATCAAGAAGTCCAACATCAAAAATTGAGTTCCTATTTGAAATAAGGAAATTAAGGTTCTGGAGCACCCAGTATGTCTTGATTTTACTTGGATACTTTTTTTCGTCAAAAGTCCTGCAGGTAACGGCTCTATACATGCACACCCTGTATAGAACTCTTTTTCGAGAATCACATTTTTTCATCGTCCCCTCTTCTCCTTGACCATAATTTTTTCTCCATTAACACAAAAACACGTTTTTCCGTTCAAAAACAATGAAAAATTTGCAAAAACAACAATTTTCGGAAAGAAGATCCGTGAGAATCGTGTTGAAATAATAAGGAAGGGAAGGTTCCACTTCGAAAAAGAAACATCGCGTTTTCATCGAAACTGTAATATTGCAATTAGTGAAGTAACACAAATAACTCTGGGAAAGATCATCCGATTCCTTTGAATTTATTCTTCGCTCGACTTATCTCCTTCTCCGCTATTAAAAAAACAGGGAAGCGATAATAATTAAGGACAGCCGGTTTTCAAAACTATGCAGACCAGTTACCATATAGGGACGTTATGGCTGATTCATACAAACAATAATGAAAATTGCATTTAGGTTGTAAAAAGGTCCATTAAAGTGATGACTTTTTCAGATGGAGATGGAAATGCCGCAAGAGGAGACATTCACGGAGTGGTCTCAGAAGCTGGAAGGCGGTGCCAGCCATTGGCTACCCGCTTACGGATTTCAGCAGCCTTCGCAACTCCACGAAGCCTTACTTCAGCACGAATATATCAATAACGGTAAAGAAAGTTCAATTTCCCACCCTTTTCCTCATTTACATTGTTAATTTTTCCATTCTATCTTATAAAATTCGCGTTCTATACTCAGTAAAGGCGTTTAAACCATTAGGTGGGACCTCTAGCCTTTAATTTAACAGTTCAGCAATTTTCAAGTGCAACTCTGCGGATATCGCAAATGTTTACGTTTTATAGTCCTTTTTTACTAATTACTTTTTTACTGATTTTTTTTATTCTTTTGTTTGTTAAAAAGGTTCATTGAGTGAAAGTTGTTTTTTTAATACTAATTATGAATATAAAAGGCTTTCACAAAAAGGTTCTTTTTAAGTGTTTTAATTATATGGGTACTTATTTTTTAATTGAATTTCCGCATGAATAACGTTTTGACCCCATTATTAGCTAAGTTTGGGTTATATTGAGAATTTTAGTGTTTGAAAATTACAAAATTTAAAGCATTGTGGTGAGGAAAAGTTTTCATTCTTTTGATTTCATCCAAAAATGGTTTTTACGAGTAAAAAGATGTGGTAGTTATGGAAGTGGAACCCCCAAAACTGGAACTCAAAATGTGGGTTTTCTCCATTGGCTGGGCGGAACGCTGCCGCAAGGGCTTCATTTGAAAAAAAGATGATATACTCGGACAAACGGATTTGTATTGGAAATAGGACGTTCGACCTCTCCCACGCTTCTACAATGCGTTCCAAAGAGACGTCGACAGTTATTTTCTAGCACAACTAGGCCTTCCATCGATCTTAACACGTTCGAAACTTTTGATTTCGAAAGGTGCTCTCATTTTTAAACGTGTTAAAATATTTTGTGGCTTTTCTTTATGCCGAATGATTTTTAGATGTTGTATAAACATCTATAAATAAAACATGAATCATAATTTTTTGTGCAATGATTCTTTATCGTAATTAAAATCTTTAGATAAAAAGAATTACCTAGGAATGACTGATGTAAATATTTAAATCTTTATCACTAGATAGCAAGAGGAAGGCCAGAAAGTTTTAGAACGATGATGGTCGTTTTAGAACGATGAGGACCGATTTAGAACGATTGGTACCGTTTTGAACGATGGGGATCGTTTTAGAACGATGGAGACAGTTTAAGAACGATGGGGACCGTTTTAGAACGATTGGGACAGTTTTAGAACGATGATAGCCGTTTTAGAACGATGAGGACCGTTTTAGAACGATGATGGCCTTTTTAGAACGATAGGGACAGTTTTAGAACGATGGGGACAGTTTTAGAACGATGATGGTCATTTTAGAAAGATGAGGACCGTTTTAGAACGATGATAGCCGTTTTAGAACGATGGGGACAGTTTTAGAACGATGATGGCCGATTTAGGATGATGAGGACCGTTTTAGAACGATGATGGCCGTTTTAGAACGATGATGGACGTTTTAGAACGATGATGTCCGTTTCAGAACGATAGGGACCGTTTTAGAACGATGGGGACAGTTTTAGAACGATGATGGCCGATTTAGGATGATGAGGACCGTTTTAGAACGATGATGGCCGTTTTAGAACGATGGGGACCGTTTTAGAACGATGGGGACAGTTTTAGAACGATGAGGACCGTTTTAGAACGATGATGGCCGTTTTAGAACGATAGGGACAGTTTTAGAACGATGGGGACCTTTTTAGAACGATGATGGCCATTTTAGAACGATGATGGCCATTTTAGAAAGATGAGGACCGTTTTAGAACGATGATGGCCGTTTTAGATCGATGGGGACAGTTTTAGAACTATGATGGCCGATTTAGAAAGATGAGGACCGTTTTAGAACGATGATGGCCGTTTTAGAACGATGGGGACCGTTTTAGAACGATAGAGACAGTTTTAGAACGATGATGGCCGTTTTAGAAAGATGAGGACCGTTTTAGAATGATGGGGACCGATTTATACTGTTTTTAAAGGTTTTTGGACCGTTTTAGGGCTAGGAGTCCCCCCTTGTTTGAGTCGTCACACAGCATCAAAAATGGATACGAATTCTCTGAAGAACCAATCAAACTTTTTGTGTTGAAACTTCAAAGGATTGACCTTCATCGAGTTCCTGGTCGATTTGTCCATCTAGCATTGTAGAATGTGAAATAGGTTTTTTCATTGTAAAGTTGATGGGAATAAGGACGGTCTTTGTGAAACTACTCATAATTTAACATAAAACTTTCGTTTCAGACTCAAAAGTGTTTCACGTTTGTCGAATTAAGGAAAAAACGTTTGAAAATCTATGTCGATACTTATTGAAAATAATTTCATGCACTTATACAGTTTCCGGATATTTTTCACGTTGTGTAATACCCTTTTGTATTTGAAAAAATAAAATCTACCTAAGATATAGCACCCTAGATTTTGATGTTATTTGAACTATTAGCAGAGTTACGCAACTGATTTGGACGCCCGATAAAACTGCAAGAGAAATTCACTCGCCTACGCCCTACATGCATGCATTTTGAAACATTTTCTCTACCAACTTATTCGATTACTTAAAAACTTTTCAACGTTTGTCAACCCAAAAGACGGCATGAATAAATCCAATGAATAATAAATTGATTGTGTAATAGGTCATGTTTATGAAAAAGGAAATCAAGGTTAAATTATTTTTGATTCAATTTTTACGGAATTTGGTATAATTTAGATTTTCAAAGTGTTTGCAAAATGGGAAACTTTTACAATAAAGAATATGATCTTGGGCTACATGCAGTGTTGCCAGATTGATAGCTATTAAAAATTCGAAAATGCTTTACATTTTTGCCAAATTGGAAGAAATCAAACTATGGGATACATAGCAGTGTTGCCAGATTGGTCTTATTTGGGCTCCTTGGCACTGAACAGTGTTGCCTGGTGGAGCACTTTCTAATTAGGCTGCTTCACAGTGTTGCCAGATAGTGAAGTTAATCGGAAATTTGGCTAATTTACAGTGATGCTCATTGGACATACTGGGTGCTACTTTGTACCTTCCAGCGTTGCCAGATTAAGCTCAACTTTACAGTGTTGCCAGATAGGACATGGTTTGGGCTCTTCAAAAAATTTTGAGGGTAGTTTTAATTTAAATATTTAAAATCAATACTAGAATCCGGAAGTAGATATAAAATAGGGGCTTTTTGATTGATTGAAACAAAACACGCTTGTCTATCGCCAAGGAAACAAAGGATACCCAACGATCCTTTCTAAAACAAGAAAGTCCCTCAACATCATGAATAATGCGTACATCAACGTTCACACTTTACCATCCCACACTTCAAAACATTTGACTCTAAAAAAGCCTGAAATGTTAAAAGTTTGCTCCAGAAAAGAGCTCAAATACCTCAGTTATGACCTTTTAAAATTGGAAAATGTCTGACCCTAAAAATTTGTATTTTATTCGAATTATAGATCAAGTTTCTAAAAGTCAAAGTTCTTTTCCTCATGCACTTAGCAATGCAAGTGCACGTTCACCGATTTCAACATTTTGTCAAGGACAGATATTTTTGTCTTGTAAACCCAATGAATCAAACCCTTGCGACAAAAGAACGTTCCATGCAGCTCAGGACATACAAAAGAAACTTTCACTTAAGTCACCTTTAAAGACAGGAAAGAAATCTTCCCTCGACACCCCCGGATTGTCCGGAACAAAATTTACTTTTAAAGAGAATGAAAAAAAGACGAAATGTTCCTTCTCGGGTCAAGGTAGCTCTCACGGTTCTCAGGAATGTTCACGTATCTCGGGCTTGATCCTTTCGAAAAAAAAATCCGGCCTCACCATTAACTCGGAGCAATAGTTAAGGCGTGGCGGCGTACTTTGAAATAATTATTACTTGCGAGATCTAGAATTAAATTAAAGAAGCATTAAAAAAATCAAGAGAAGCAGCGAATTCGTTCCATGAAGGTGTTGTTTTTGGGTTTTTAGCCTATTTTTAGCACCAAAGGGCCGCTTTGACGTGATGCTGCAGGGACATCCTGATTTTGATCCTTTTTTGGACACTAGGGGCCCTTATTATCTCGATTTTTCTTTTTTGGACATTAGGGGCCCTTTGTAGCTAGGTTTTTGATCTTTTTTTGGACCCAAGGGCCCCTTTTCACGTTTCTATGTGACGAAAAGGGCCCTTTTAAGCTTGATTTATGATTCTTTTGGACTTTGGAGCTTGAATTTTGATCCTGTTTGGACGCATGGATCCCTTAAGCTTGATTTTGGTTCCTTTTTGAGCACTAGGGGCCGGTTTAGCTTGAATTTGAACCTTTTTGGACACTAAGGAGGGGCCCTTTTGGCTTGAATTTTATCCTTTTTGGACACTAGTGGCCCTTTATAGCTAGATTTTTGATATTTTTTGGACACAAGGGGCCCTAGTTTATGACTTTTTGTGACGAAAAAGGCCCTTTTTATCTTGATTTATAATCTTTGATATACACTAAGGGCCCTTTTAGCTTAAATTTTGATCCTTTTTGGACTCTAGGGGCCCTTAGGGGGTATGTTTCTTTGTGAAGAAAATGGCCCCTTTTAGCTTGATATTTTATCCTTTTTGGACACTAGGGGCCCTTTATAGCTAGATTTTTTATCTTTTTTGGGCACTGGGGCCCTTTTTACTTGGTTATGATTCTTTGTCACGAAAAGGGCCCTTTTTAGCTTGATTTATTATCTTTTTTAGACACTGGGGGCCCTTTTAGCTTGAATTTTGATCCATTTTGGACACAAGGGGTCCTTATTATGTTGATTTTTTCAATTCTCTTTGGACACCAGAGGCCCTTCTTAGCTAGGTTTTTGATCTTTTTTGGGACACAAGGGGCCCTTTTTAACTAGATTACGTTTCTTTGTGACGAAAAGGGCCCTTTTTAACTTGATTTATGATTCTTTTAGGACTTTGGAGCGTGAATTTTGATCCTGTTTGGACGCAAGGGGTCCCTTTAGCTTAATTTTGGTTCCTTTTTGAGCACTAGGGGCCGGTTTAGCTTGAATTCGACCCTTTTTGGACACTAGGGAGGGGCCCTTTTGGCTGAATTTTATCCTTTTTGGACACTAGTGGCCCTTTATAGCTAGATTTTTGATATTTTTTGGACACAAGGGGCCCTAGTTTATGACTTTTTGTGACGAAAAAGGCCCTTTTTATCTTGATTTATAATCTTTGATGTACACTAAGGGCCCTTTTAGCTTAAATTTTGATCCTTTTTGGACTCTAGGGGCCCTTAGGGGGTATGTTTCTTTGTGAAGAAAAGGGCCCCTTTTAGCTTGATATTTTATCCTTTTTGGACACTAGGGGCCCTTTATAGCTAGATTTTTTATCTTTTTTGGGCACTGGGGCCCTTTTTACTTGGTTATGATTCTTTGTCACGAAAAGGGCCCTTTTTAGCTTGATTTATTATCTTTTTTTAGACACTGGGGGCCCTTTTAGCTTGAATTTTGATCCATTTTGGACACAAGGGGTCCTTATTATGTTGATTTTTTCAATTCTCTTTGGACACCAGAGGCCCTTCTTAGCTAGGTTTTTGATCTTTTTTGGACACAAGGGGCCCTTTTAACTAGATTACGTTTCTTTGTGACGAAAAGGGCCCTTTTAAGCTTGATTTATGATTCTTTAGGACTTTGGAGCGTGAATTTTGATCCTGTTTGGACGCAAGGGGTCCCTTTAGCTTAATTTTGGTTCCTTTTTGAGCACTAGGGGCCGGTTTAGCTTGAATTCGACCCTTTTTGGACACTAGGGAGGGGCCCTTTTGGCTTGAATTTTATCCTTTTTGGACACTAGTGGCCCTTTATAGCTAGATTTTTGATATTTTTTGGACACAAGGGGCCCTAGTTTATGACTTTTTGTGACGAAAAAGGCCCTTTTTATCTTGATTTATAATCTTTGATGTACACTAAGGGCCCTTTTAGCTTAAATTTTGATCCTTTTTGGACTCTAGGGGCCCTTAGGGGGTATGTTTCTTTGTGAAGAAAAGGGCCCCCTTTTAGCTTGATATTTTATCCTTTTTGGACACTAGGGGCCCTTTATAGCTAGATTTTTTATCTTTTTTTGGGCACTGGGGCCCTTTTTACTTGGTTATGATTCTTTGTCACGAAAAGGGCCCTTTTTAGCTTGATTTATTATCTTTTTTTAGACACTGGGGGCCCTTTTAGCTTGAATTTTGATCCATTTTGGACACAAGGGGTCCTTATTATGTTGATTTTTTCAATTCTCTTTGGACACCAGAGGCCCTTCTTAGCTAGGTTTTTGATCTTTTTTGGACACAAGGGGCCCTTTTAACTAGATTACGTTTCTTTGTGACGAAAAGGGCCCTTTTAAGCTTGATTTATGATTCTTTAGGACTTTGGAGCGTGAATTTTGATCCTGTTTGGACGCAAGGGGTCCCTTTAGCTTAATTTTGGTTCCTTTTTGAGCACTAGGGGCCGGTTTAGCTTGAATTCGACCCTTTTTGGACACTAGGGAGGGGCCCTTTTGGCTTGAATTTTATCCTTTTTGGACACTAGTGGCCCTTTATAGCTAGATTTTTGATATTTTTTGGACACAAGGGGCCCTAGTTTATGACTTTTTGTGACGAAAAAGGCCCTTTTTATCTTGATTTATAATCTTTGATGTACACTAAGGGCCCTTTTAGCTTAAATTTTGATCCTTTTTGGACTCTAGGGGCCCTTAGGGGGTATGTTTCTTTGTGAAGAAAAGGGCCCCTTTTAGCTTGATATTTTATCCTTTTTGGACACTAGGGGCCCTTTATAGCTAGATTTTTTATCTTTTTTGGGCACTGGGGCCCTTTTTACTTGGTTATGATTCTTTGTCACGAAAAGGGCCCTTTTTAGCTTGATTTATTATCTTTTTTTAGACACTGGGGGCCCTTTTAGCTTGAATTTTGATCCATTTTGGACACAAGGGGTCCTTATTATGTTGATTTTTTCAATTCTCTTTGGACACCAGAGGCCCTTCTTAGCTAGGTTTTTGATCTTTTTTGGACACAAGGGGCCCTTTTAACTAGATTACGTTTCTTTGTGACGAAAAGGGCCCTTTTAAGCTTGATTTATGATTCTTTAGGACTTTGGAGCGTGAATTTTGATCCTGTTTGGACGCAAGGGGTCCCTTTAGCTTAATTTTGGTTCCTTTTTGAGCACTAGGGGGCCGGTTTAGCTTGAATTCGACCCTTTTTGGACACTAGGGAGGGGCCCTTTTGGCTTGAATTTTATCCTTTTTGGACACTAGTGGCCCTTTATAGCTAGATTTTTGATATTTTTTGGACACAAGGGGCCCTAGTTTATGACTTTTTTGTGACGAAAAAGGCCCTTTTTATCTTGATTTATAATCTTTGATGTACACTAAGGGCCCTTTTAGCTTAAATTTTGATCCTTTTTGGACTCTAGGGGCCCTTAGGGGGTATGTTTCTTTGTGAAGAAAAGGGCCCCTTTTAGCTTGATATTTTATCCTTTTTGGACACTAGGGGCCCTTTATAGCTAGATTTTTTATCTTTTTTTGGGCACTGGGGCCCTTTTTACTTGGTTATGATTCTTTGTCACGAAAAGGGCCCTTTTTAGCTTGATTTAATATCTTTTTTAGACACTGGGGGCCCTTTTAGCTTAAATTTTGATCCATTTTGGACACAAGGGGTCCTTATTATGTTGATTTTTTCAATCCTCTTTGGACACCAGAGGCCCTTCTTAGCTAGGTTTTTGATATTTTTTGGACACAAGGGGCCCTTTTAACTAGATTACGTTTCTTTGTGACGAAAAGGGCCCTTTTTAGCTTGGTTTATGATTCTTCCCTTTTTCACTTTTTGGATCAAAAATTTTTATTCTGGCACTGAATTAAACGGAAATATAAAACTAGGTTTTTGAGCTGGGATATAAGTGCGATGCGGGATTCTAGATCGGGGACTGTGAGCCGTCCTTTTTTAGAATGTCCTCTTTCTAACCCGTCTCCGTATGTATTCCAGTGGGGCGAAGGTACCTCCGCTCTCCAAGTATATCGGGATGGCCGATGGGCTACGGGCGGGATTCAAAAGACCGGTTAACGGCTCCGGAGTCAACGTGCCCGGCAATTAAGCGGACCCCTCGGTCGGAACAGTTCCGATCCAATGCCTCCCTAACTCCCTCACACCGCAGCCAAAATTAATATAGGCATTGTTCGCCTTATTCTTAATAAACAACCTGACTTTTTGATGAAAACGGTGAAAGTTCCAGTTTTCCACCATTCGACCGTGGATATCATTTTTTTCGTAATTTCCGACGTTTTCTAACACCTGAAGGATACACAATGGGAATCCTCTTACTTAAAACGGTCCTACTTAGCAAATAAAAAACTAACAAAACAGTGAAACTGGCTATTCACTTGACAATGCACAATCGCCTTTTTCGAACCGTCCTAGATTTCTTTGAAAATTGGTTAAATTACCGTTTTCTGGTTTGAAACAGTTTTTTTGTCTTTGAAATGTTTATTTGTTATTACTTATTGGGTGGTTTTTAAAACCACCCCTCTCGACCCTCCCCCACCTTCCTGTAATCTTCCCCACCTTCTATCACCTCCCTCACTCTCCCAACCTTTAGACACCACTCCTACTCCATTATCACTTCCTCGAACATCCCCCAGCTCCAACCATCCTCTTCTCTTCCACCACCTCCCCCACCACCAAAAACCTTCAGATGACTCTCAAAATCGACTGAAAGATCAATAACTGCCTAAAACCACGGTGCCAGTGATTTATTTTAACTTTTGCGTTAGAAATCCATTTTCCGTTTTTTTCTAATAAAAGATTTATCTCAATTCACCTTTTTTAACTTTTTGAAACAAAAAAAACCTTGCGTGAGCAATTAATATGCGTTGAAAAGGGTACAACGCTGCTTGGGACATTCAACTACAATTCTATTGAACGGGCTCTTTTGTCGTCTGCCCGTTTTTGAAGGGCTTTTGTTTCATTGCTACGTCCTTTGAAATACTCACCACGTTTATTAACGTTTTCCCGAAAAAAAGAGCTGAGCGGTAACGGTTTGCAGATTCCTCCTGTCCATTGTGCTGTAATTGGCTAAACTACGTTGCCAACCCGTTATTTTTCATAGATAGAGCTTTCTCTCGAAAAAATGAGACTCGCTTATGGGTGTTAAAAGAAAATTACCCCTAAGAATTCGTGAATTACGCCTTTTCACAATCCCCTTCCCGCAGCATCTAATCCTTAAAAATCCCGTACCGACGAATCTATTCATCCGATCTTCTTAATATTAGCATATTTGAAATCAGCTCGTCAAAACCTACAAGATGACTAACTGTTTTTTCAAAATTTAAGTTTTGGTGGAAAATTGCATTTTCTATTTTCCCGAGGAAAATTTTTTCGGAAAAACTGCTCCCTACAAAGCACGTAGTTTTCCGAAAGAATGAAATCGCGCTTTTTAAAAAAATTCTCCGACCTTTTGTAGTGCCCAAAACGAGGAAACTAATTTTGGGCATCTTCCCTCTCACTCGCACACTTGGTAGAATTTTGATGTCGGATCCCTCTTAGATGTAGCAGATGTAGACTGGGATGTAGCCCTCTTTTTTCTTCTCCCCCATCCTTTGTCTGTCCACCTGGGATCTTATTTCGTCTCCTTCCGTTTCATCTTCAGCTTATAAGGAAGTTGGAAAGCGCGTTCAGTTTTAGCAATAGAAAGCTTTAAATCGGTAATTTCGGTTTCCTATAATTGATTTACCTTGTATTTTTGTCTAATAGTTTGCGGTGAAGGGAGAAAAATTGTCGAAAAACCTTTCACTATTTCGTTCGGGCGGTATCAACAGGTGGGGGCACGAGTTGGGCGAAAAAAATAGTGGAAAAAAATGTTTTCGGCCTTCCACAGGTCATTGTCTACTCAAAATCGTGTCCGGCATGAAAATATATGGCGACGTGAGAATAGCTGAATGTAATATTCTTTTCTAATCATTGCAGGTAACACGAGTTTAGGACTATACAAAAAAAAAGAGGAGCCTTCTGGCGATGAAAAATCATTAGGGACTGTTCCCTGGACCACCCACTCTGTCTAAGAAGCTATATAATTTTGTTTGTTTCTTAAGAAAATATTTCTTAAGGCAGAAACCAATCGAAAAACGTGCTCTAACCTGGTAAATCAAAAACATCGAAAACTGTTCAAGAATCTAATAAAAACCAAGGAAAAACACACAAACCCGTCATCAAAAGATCAAAAACTAGGAAAACCCGAGGGGAGACACTAAAAACCGAAAAAACCGGTTCTGTTCATATAGGATAACCGAGTACACTTTATGAGTGCACAAGTACCAAAGTCTTTGGGTTGAGAATGTATGCCTTCTGTAGTTGGGAATTCCATTCATTCTAGGACTGCCTAAGAAATCTATTATTTTAACCTCGATACGTCACCTCCTACGTTGAATCTTTCCATAAACAAAACTGAAAAGCTAATTTGTTTTAGATTAGCCTCCTTAATAAAAACAGTTTCGGCGCCAGACTCGTCGAAAGGTTCAAATTTGACGGATGAGATATTTTAAGGAAACGGTTTCTGGGTTGGAAATTGAGAAACTTTTGAACGAGGGACACGTGAGTCACAACTGTTCACACGTGATGACATTTTAAGCGAATGACCTTGAGACCGTTTAAATATCAGACTTGGTCTCCTTTTACACAAGTTTCGTGCTGATTCGAGATCTTCTTCGTGTTCCACTCGGTTAGCGAACAACTTTTGCTTTTCGTAATTTCAATGAGCGAGAACACAACGAAAAAACCTGACTTGTGAGCTTTTTTCAACTTCCAGTTTTCAAGAATTTTGAATCATGAGTTGTCGATGGTTTAAACGGTTCTTATTAGGTTTTTGAACAGTTTTCGATGTTTTATCGCAGTGGTTCCCAAACTGGGGGGCTAAGCTGTCCCCAGGCGTAGGCAAGCTCAAGATTTTTTTTCTCCATATTTCCCCAAAAGTTTGTGAAAAACCTCAAAATCAACATTTTTAAAGCCTTATTTTCGTCGAAAAACCTCAAAATCGACATTTATAGAGCCAAATTTTGGTCAAAAACCTCAAAATCAACATAAAGCCTAATTTTGGTCAAAAAAACCTCGAAATCAACATTTTGAAGCCTAATTTTCGTCCAAAAAAACCTCAAAATCAACTTTAAAAAGTCAAATGTTCGTGAAAAAACATTTGTAAAGCCAAAAACCTCAAAATCAACATTTACAAAGCCAGATTTTCGTGAAAAACTTCAAAATCAACTTTTTTAAAGCCTAATTTTCGTCAAAAAAAACCTCAAAATCAACATTTATAAACCCAAATTTTCGTCAAAAACCTCAAAATCAACATTTATGATCCCTAATTTTCGTCAAAAAACCTCAAAATCAACATTAAAAACCCAAATTTTCGTCAAAAACCTCAAAATAAACATTTGTAAAGCCCAATTTTGGTAAAACCTCGAAATCAACATTTATGATGCCTAATTTTCGTCCCGAAACCTCAAAATCATCAAAGCCAAATTTTCGTCAAAAGCCTCAAAAGTCAAAATCAACATCTATAGAGCCAAATTTTCGTCCAAAAACCTCAAAATCAACATTTAAATTGACAAATTTTCGTCAAAAACCTCGAAATCATGGTTATAAGAGCCAATTTTTTTTGTCAAAAAATCCCAACATCAACGTTTTAAGTGCTATTTCTTTTGTTAAAAACCTCAAAATCAATATTTTAAAACCCAAATTTCCTTCAAAAACCTCCAAGTTAACATTTGGGGGGCGCACTGTGAAAAAGTTTGGGAACCTCTGTTTTATCGGTTTTCCTTCGGTTTTGATTGGTTTGTGTACCGGTTTTTGAACGTTTTGCGATAGGCTTGGTTCTTCTTTAATATTTTTAAATACATAGTTAACATAAAATTAAAAGGGAGAGCTTTTTATTTCTGAAAAAGGAGTATATTTTGTTCTGATTGAAGTCGGGAATGGGCGGAATGGGAAATAAAAGGGAGGATGTTGCCGGGCTAATGGCACCGGTGCGGTGGAGGATATCAGATGGCTATAACAACCTTGTTTCCTTCACTAGAAAACGGTACCTTCTCAACATCAATAAAAAAAGGCTTATTTTCGAAAAAATTATATTATTTCAACTCCATTGGCTTTCTCGCTTCCGCCAAACTTTCTCTAATCTCTGAATCATAGTCTTTTAGCGAATCCGGTCGTTTTGGCAAATTATTAAAACGAGAGTTTTTAAATTGGTACTTCTTTTTATTTAAAACGCGTCGTTTAAAATTCCAATGGATACTTTTTTTCCTCGAAGTTATTCTATCATGGAAACTGGACTTGTCCTTTTAAAAAAAGAGTTTTTTTCCATGGTTGGGATGGCTTTTTTTCAGTTGACTCACGTCGAACAACACCCTGTTATGAGCTAAGAGGTGAGAACCTTGAAAAATTCCATGGACTTCTCTATTCCGGATCTATTGTCACATTTTATCTCATCGTTTTTTAATCTTTTCTTTCACTTTTTTAAGTTCTGTGCCCGACAGGGCACCACAGGACCCCTAACCTCACACTTCCCATCACCTCCCCAACCCTCCTCCACCA
Organism: Orius laevigatus; assembly: GCA_018703685.1. Classification (NCBI taxonomy): domain Eukaryota; kingdom Metazoa; phylum Arthropoda; class Insecta; order Hemiptera; family Anthocoridae; genus Orius; species Orius laevigatus. The sequence continues at coordinate 21,264 of JAGWEN010000223.1, forward strand.
CTTTTGGCTCATAGAATACCATTATGATGGACATAAATCCTTTTTTATGAAACATATATATATATGGTTTTTCATAGTCTAATTTTGTAAACGAACACAAATAGAAAAACCCTCAAGGACATAGGGGCGTCCTTCATATCAAACCGTGTGCTCGAATTCATAAAAGCTTTTTTTAAAAAGAAAAATAAAAAAATTCCTTTTAAAAAGTTTTTAGGACAACAGGAATTGCATCTCCGTCGTGAATCACGACTACTTTAAAAGGGGACGAAAAAAAAGTGAAAGTTGACATTCGTTATTATGAAAGTCGTTACAATTTGGTCTTCTTTCAAAAAACTTCATTTTATTAAAAGATGATTATCGCGACGATAAGAAGAAAGTTGAAGACGTTCTACGTCCTAAATTAGGCGCAGACAACCGCTACAGTGAATTTTACACCTCGTTTTTTTATGCAAATCAAATTAAAATTGGAAAACTTTTTTTTCTTTTCCAGTCTTATTTTCATTAGTTACAAAAATGGAAGGTTGCTTATTCGTCCAACATTCCTTATACGATTTATCCTTGACTGTTTTCAATGTTATTTCTGGTTTACGTCTTTTAATTTTTCCGTCGTTTACTTTTTTCAGTCATTAGGTCAAACTAATTAATTTTTTTAAATGCCATTTGTCGGATATTACATAATTAAAAAAAAATAGTCGTAGCAGCCTAGCAAAGAAGCAAATTTTCAATAAAAAACTGTGAACTCTGGTTAAATAGGGGTGGTAGAAGCTAATCTCCCTCTCTGGAACTATTGCCATTAGTAGTTCTTGGTCAATAGAACCCTCAATATGGTTAAACTGTATGGCAAAAGCTAATATCCCTTCTTCCAACTATCATCCATTTGAGGTTCTTCCCCATCTAGTCAATACAACCCCTAATATGGCTCAACAGGGGTGGCAGAAGCTAATCTTCCTTCGAACTCAATAGGGAGTTATTCTGCCTTTTGAATATCTAATTTATAACCTTTTTATGTTTTGTAAGTCACAAAAGATCAAACTACACCAAAAAGAAAATTTTGTTATTTGGGCGCCCCTCCGAAATTGTTCCTAGAATGTTGGCAACCCTGCTTGAACAGTTTTTCCCTAATAACTTATCAAGCAATCATGAATCAACTCTTCACTTTTCTTATTTAATGATTCTTCGAGTAAGGAAATCAAAATTAATTAACTTTTAGGTAAATATAATTTTTAAAAACAGCTATCTAGCCAATAAAATTAAAAAATACGCGACATTTTGGACCTTTGTACCTGTCGTTCCAGGTGGACGAAAACCGTTACAATGATAAACACCACCTGCCCTCTCAACCCCTTTTTATGAATATTTTATGGTGTGAAGCGTTTAAATACAAGATTAACATTTTATTGAATAGAAGATAAAAACGAGGACATTTTATAATTTCTTTTTAATAAAAAATGGTTTATTTAGTTTGTATTTTTATTCAGAGAATGCGTTGGTGAACGTGAGTCTGCACAAGTTTCAAGATTATGCCGCTAGATCGAATGAAAGTCGGGAATCTTTCTTTCGTTGATGCAACTGCTCTCTATTAACGTAAAACAAAAACAATTTGAACATTTTATTGTTATTTTTTACACAGAAAATTTGTTGTACTTTAAAAAATGCTGTTTTTATTATATGCCTAGGTCGTAGTGAAATGTTATCAGGAATGACCGTCTAGAAAGGGACTAATAAAAAGTCCGTCGATTAGTTTTTCTGCCCCTGGAGGCCCAGATAAGGAAGATAACGGCCACTCCTACTTTCTCCTCTTTCGTATTCAATAATTTCATTAGGGCAAATGGAATGAAACTAGGTTAAAATAGTAAGCGAAACATTAATATGTAATGTTTTTCGTTAGTCGTTTCAAAATGCGTGGTGGAAAATATCTAAATGCATGATTGATGATTGTGGCAGTCGGAATGTGTATATGATGGGAAATACCGAAATACATGATTGTTTCTGAAATGCATTATGAGAAATATGGAAATGCCTGATTGTTGCAGTCGGAATGCTTGATTGTTAAAGTCGGAATGCCTGATTGTTGCAGTCGGAATGCCTGATTGATGCAGTCGGAATGCCTGATTGTTGCAGTCGGAATGCCTGATTGTTGCAGTCGGAATGCCTGATTGTTGCAGTCGGAATGCCTGATTGTTGTATTCATAATGCCTGAATGATGAAGTCGGAATGTCTGATTGTTGTATTCGGAATGCATGATTGATGATTGTGGCAGTCGGAATGTACGATGGGAAATACGAATACATGATTATGATTGTTTCTGAAATCCTGATATGATGAAGTCTGGGAATGCCTGATTGTTGCAGTCGGATGCCTGATTGTTTGCAGTCGGAATGCCTGATTGTTTGCAGTCGGAATGCCTGATGTTGCAGTCGGAATGCCTGATTGTTCAGTCGGAATGCCTGATTGGATGATGCCTGATTGCGCGAATGCCTGATGTGCAGTCGGGATGCCTGAATGATGAAGTCGGAATGCCTGATTGTTACAGTCGGAATGCCTGATTGTTGTATTCGGAATGCCTGAATGATGAAATCGAAATGCCTGAATGATGATGTCGGAATGCCTGAATGATGAAGTCGGAATGCCTGATTGTTGCAGTCGGAATGCCTGATTGTTGCAGTAGGAATGCCTGATTGTTGCAGTCGGAATGCCTGATTGTTGCAGTCGGAATGCCTGATTGTTGCAGTCCGAATGCCTGATTGTTTCAGTCCGAAGCCCTGATTGTTATAGTGGGAATGCCTGATTGTTACATTCGGAATGCCTGATTGTGACATTCTGAATGCCTGATTGTTACATTTTGAGTGCCTGATTTTACATTCGGAATGCCTGATTGTGACATTCTGAATGCCTGATTGTTACATTTTGAGTGCCTGATTTTACATTCGGAATGCCTGATTTTTACATTCTGAATGCCTGATTGTTACATTTTGAGTGCCTGATTTCACATTCGGAATGCCTGATTGTTACATTCGGAATGCCTGATTGTTACATTTGTAATGCCTGATTTTTACATTCTGAATGCCTGATTGTTATATTCGGAATGCCTGATTGTTACATTCTGGATGCCTGATTGTTACATTCTGAATGCCTGATTGTTACATTAGGAATGCCTGATTGTCAGTCTGAATGCCTGATTGTTGCAGTCGGAATGCCTAACAGAAATCCATTAGCATCTATTGACTATTATCTGAGTTAATATTGCTAGTCTTTCCGAAATGTATCGCTGACGTGTTTGGCATTTATGGTCCTTGTAATTTTCTCAGTTTTCTCTTCTATTTCCTGATTATCCTGAAACCAAACTTTTTTTATTTTGCGTTGACGTGATAGGAAGTTTAATGAAACCCTAAGGGCGACGACAACTTGGTAATAACTAGAGTTTCGGCTCTAACTCCCTTAAGTTCACCTCGTCCATAATTTCTGACGGGTAAATAATAGTCGAATCCCTAGTTAGATTTTAGTGGAAGCGAAAACTTACTCCAAGAATAAAGCAAGATTCTTGTTTTTTCCAGAATTTCATGAATTATTTATTTTAAAATGCCTTCATTCTAGCGTTTTTAAACCTTTTTTTCTTTGTTTCAGACAATATAAGCAGTCGAATTATGTCTACCTGGAGACAATAGTGGAAGAAACTTCGTGACGACCTCGATCTGATCAGACTACTCGGATGCTGGAGGTGGTTGGCAGATACAGACTCAGATGCGGCAGTGTTATTCATATACCCAACTTAGGTAACAAAAAAAAACCTAACCCGCGTTTCATGGACTACTACAGCGATGGGATATTATGAAGTGCCCTCTAAAAATCATAGTTTTCGACCTCATGGAAGTAGTGGAAAAGGGCGCTCTGGGGTCTTACTAAGGGTAGGTTTTTTATCTCGATAATTGAAATTATCATGCGCTTACGTTCAAAAATATCGCAATTTAGACACTTTTAAAGGTCAAAAGTTCACCACTTACGTCAACAGATTATTCAAATCGGTTTCTCCACGCCTGTCGATGCAATCATAATTTTTAATTATTTTCATTATCATTAATTGTTTAAGTTATAAAATTTAAAAAATATGCGATTGAACATCTTTCAATCTCGACTGTCAATTTCTGGAAAGGAACTCTGCCAATATTTAGATAACATCGTTCCACCCCAATCATGGACCCAGTTCCTAGTTCGAATCAATTTGAAACTTTTTCCGGTTATATTTTTTCCCTTTATGGAATTATGTGGGGTAATTTTATAAAGCGTTGTGGGGCTGAAAATATTACTTTCGTGGAACACGAGTTTTTTAACTCTGGAATTTTATTTAAAGCGCAATCGAAAGAATTTGCCCGGCAATCCGAAACATGGGAATGCGGGCTGAAAATGGCAAAAGCGTGTTTGAAGGCGTTTTTACTCACAATTGAAGCCTTAGCGATTTAGAGGGATGAAACTGTGGTTTTTACCTAGTTTTCAGTAATATAACCGACAAAACAGTTGTTTTTATCCTTTTTCAGTTAATTGGCCTACAGGGCTGCAATTTTCACCCATTTTACAGTTTTTTTTCTCGAAATTTTACGTCAAAACACGCGTTTTTATCTATTTTTGCAGTGATTGGCTGACAAAACTGCCGTTTTTTACCAACTTTTCAGTGGTTTGGCCGACAAAGCAATCGTTTTTGCCCAGTTTTCAGTGATGTGGCTGACGAAAGGTCGTTTTTTACCCAGTTTTTATCGATTTGACTGACAAAATAATCGTTTTAAACTTCTCAAGAGAAGTTATTGTATACCGTCGGATTCGGGTTTTTGGTGGAAGGGTCTTCCAGACCCCCTAGGGTCAAACTGACTTTTGATCTTTGCCGGACATGACTTTGTCTGTGGTGCCGGCCGTCGGCCGTCCGTCGCCTTTTTTTTCCGGAACACTTCACGGCCACAATTTTCATCCGATTTTCACGAAATTTTCACACAATCTTCCTTTCGTGGTTATCTTGAAAGTGACGAGAGCGATTTTTGAAATTCGACAAAATGGCGGAGATATGTCTGTCTAAAGTTTGCAAAAATGTGCTACGGGCTTTCTACCGGTCCGATCTTCACCAAATTTTAACCAAATAATCTTCACGTGATCCCGATTAAATTTCATTAACTAATTAGGTAATTAATTATGTAATTAGGTAATTATGACTAATTAACTTAATTTTCCCATTTTCATGAAATTATCGCCAAATTCAAGTTATGATTGCAAAAAAAAATTTTTTTCTCAAAAATTAATTAATTAATTAATTAACTAATTAGGTAATTATATTGAGTTTGAGTGAAATTAGTCCCATTTTCATAAAATTATCACCAAATTCAAGTTATGATTGAAAAAAAAATTTTTTTTTCAAAAATTAATTAATTAATTAACTAATTAGGTAATTATATTGAGTTTGAGTGAAATTAGTCCCATTTTCATAAAATTATCACCAAATTCAAGTTATGATTGAAAAAAAAATTCTCAAAAATTAATTAATTAATTAACTAATTAGGTAATTATAATGTGTTTGAGTGAAATTAGTCCCATTTTCATAAAATTATCACCAAATTCAAGTTATGACTGTAAATTTTTTTTTCAAAAATTAATTAAGTAATTAACTAATTAGGTAATTATGATGTGTTTGAGCGAAATTAGTACTATTTTCATAAAATTATCACCAAATTCAAGTTATGATTGAAAAAAATTTTTTCCAAAAATTAATTAATTAATTAACTAATTAGGTAATTATAATGTGTTTGAGTGAAATTAGTCCCATTTTTAGAAAATTATCACCAAATTCATGTTATGATTGAAAAAAATTTTTTTCAAAATTAATTACCTAGTAATTAACTAATTAGGTTATTATAATGTGTTTGAGTGAATTAGTCCCATTTTCATAAAATTATCACCAAATTCAAGTTATGTTAGAAAAAAAGGATTCATTTCCCCCGAAATTTATGGATCCCCCGAAATCTGTAGACCTTTGAGAAAGTTCGTGTCTCTGGGCAAGCTCGAGGACCAATACTTTATCCATTTTTCTGCAATTTTACCGTCAAGCATTAGTTTTTATCATTTTTCAGGATATTTACCTTCAAAGCAGCCTTTTCATCCGTTTTGCAAGATTATGCAGACAAAGCAGTCTTTTCAAGTTTTCAGTGATTTGACCGTCCAGAGCAGTAGTTTTTAGCCCAGTTTTCAGTGATTTATGCGACAAAACAATCCTTATTATCCACTTTTCTGGGACTTTGGCTGAACACACTAGTCGTTTTTGACCAGTTTTAAGGGTCACAAAGCTTGTCCCGGGAATCTTCCTGACTTTTACGGGAAAAAAAGGGTGGGGTAGGATCGATTTTCGTCTAAAATTGAACGTTAGAGGAAGTTCGTAAGGAATGTCGGGGAATCTGTTGAAGATTCTTGTGTGATAAAGATAGACCATGAGGCGGTAAGCTATTCCAAGAAGTTTCCCTATAAGCGTTCAATAACGCAGTAAAAATAACATTTTGAAAATTGTTCAAAGGGTTAATACAGATGCACGTTGCCCCTCGGTTAGGAATGAAATATAGGAATCCGTCGCGTGACAGCCTCTTTAATTATGAACCCAGGCTGCACCACACACTTCCTCCGAAAACTCAATTTCATCCTCCAATTGACTCACATTTCACCCCTGAGACACCTTCATTCAATAAAAGAGATGAAAAATTTAAGATTTTTTCCGGGTCATCGGACTCGAGATTAACAGCCTAAACAAAATGTAGTAAACAGTTCTTTTCTAGGGGTGTAAAGCACAATGTTTATAACCGAAATAAATAAGTTATGCTTGAGGGAATCGCTTTATGTCTTTTTCCTATAAAGGCTTTTTTGTTTTAAAAAAATAAAAAGGTTAATTTTATCAATTTTTTTCAGCTCAACAGAATCTCAATTCGGGCGATTGGGAGTGGATCTGAAGGGATTTGGCTGTTCCGAAAAAAGGAGAAGAAGACTGTTCAATAACGACCCTGGAGTGCATGACGACGATGACGATGAGGATGAAAGAAAAGATTTCCCCTTCCACCGTTTACAAATCGTTCAAGTAGCCTCTTGCAGTTTGAAGCACTCGAAAAACAATGTGATACCGTTTTCGTGCATCCGCGTCTTCCGAACAATTCGTCCATTCTCCCTTCTTTGACCTCGAGTTTCAGTTCGATTCTTTGGAGACATCACGTTGGAGGTTCTCAGGTTCGCCCGATAGCTTGGATGAGGGCGTCCAGCTTGAGTTCTTCTTGCTCGAGCAGCTCGGAAATCGTAAGTTCCGACGAAGAATTGGCAAGGTCGTTTTCTTCGAGAGCTTCACCGAAAGTTA